>JANAVB010042814.1:712689-715822 GCA_029216955.1 Iris pallida | reverse complement strand
GTGCTGGCGATCACTGGAACCCTTGATCGCTGTCCGTCATGAACACCGTTCTTACGTGAGAGTGAGGAAAGGAACGGTGGAGGATGTGCCCTCTGAGTCGTACCCATGCCCGAGAAGTCATCGGGATAGGTGGGAATGTCTCTTCGGGCTCGGACTCGGAGGGGAACGGTATCCCCAGCTTCAGAGCTTGCCTTGTCTTGAGAGTTACGGATGTCCTCGGGGGCATCAGCGTCCGTTGCTCCTGATGGAAGAGTTGTTTGTGCGGACTCGGTTCCTTGGAACATCGAATTATTGCGGATGTTCGGAGGAGTGTTACCTCCAGCTCCTTCAACCCCCAGCGATGTGGATGATGAATTTCCCATCGAGGTAAATTTTGTCTTTGAACGGTGTGTTGGAATACACCAGTGGAGGGCAGCCGTTTTAGACGATAGTTTCTTAGTTGTAATGGTTGATATCTTCGGACTAGAGACGCTCGTTTTCTTCCTTCTCTCTTCGGCGGGAACTTTTTGAGCAGAATTGCAGGAGACAATAGGAGGTGCCTTTCTTCTGAGTTCGGGTGCTATAGCCTTGGAAGGCGGATGGCCGAGCTTCCGTCATTGCCGCGTTGTTGCAGCAGCAATTGACGATGATTGGGTGCAGCGCTGCCCAAGCGAGGGACCTTTGCACACCGACACTCCTTCTTTTTCTTGCGTTTGTGAGGATCGTCTCCCGTAGGTCAGAGAAACCACTCTGTCTGTTGCCCGGGGGGGTGGACTTGAGTGGTTGTATACAACTTCCATCCGAGGTCCGTGTGATAGTCAACGGACGCTCCGATAGTCAGAGGTTGGGACAGCTGACTGGGCTCGAAGCCCGCGCTGCCCTAGACTCCTCCTTCTAGCACTTGTGGGTGCGTAATGGAGGAGTCCAAGTTTGAATGCCGCAGAATCTGGCTTATCATACAGAGAATCATCAGGGTCAGACCGATGAGAGACGATCGAAGATCGATCGAGAGAAGTGTGGACGGGACGCTATGCCGCCAGAGTTGGGTACCGTGCAGGCTGTCGCATGCGGTCATCTTCTGCTGTCGGATGAATTGTCTTGGGCGGTTAGGAGTCACGATCGTGCGACTGGCCGCATGGTGGCAATAGTGGCCGCATGGGTTCTCTGCAAGCGGCTGCCTCCTGTAGCCTCATGTGTTTCACCATTGTGTGGCGACTGTAGCTGCATAAACTATGCGGCTGCCAGATGTGACCGTATAATTCTTCTTCATGCGGCTAGCGACTGTGGTCGCATGAGACTTTTTCACTCGGCTAGCACCCCTATGCGGCTCAGTTCGCATAGAGTTCCTCTTTGCCTCTGCAAGTCCAGAATATAGTTTTCTTCTGCCGCGACTTGGAGACAGCAGAGTTGTCTACGGTCTGAAGTGGTGCTGCAGAAGAGTCCCTTCTTACCATCTTGAGCAACAGAGGGACACCGTCGGGGGCTTGGGGAGGAGCAAATGATTTGGCCTCCACTTTTTGCGAGCCTTTGTCGTGGGGTGCGCTTCTGGACCGGGCCAACGCTTCCTTCGGAGAGCATCTCTTCAAAACGCTTGTGGTCGAGAGGGACGACCATCTTTGTTGCGTGGAGCCAAGTTTGGCTGCATCCGATTGCGCACCAACTCCTCAATCGTGGAGAAGTTTTCCCCAGCAGAGTTGCCAGTGTTTGCCATTGATTGTAAAAGTACAGAACAATTATCGGAGGACTGAACTTAGACTCACAATACAAACTCGCTTGTACAAAGAAAGCCTAGGGACGAAAACTTAGGTACAACAATCTAAGTACATTATTTATTTTAGATTCTGGGGGGGGACGATAGAGGCTCGGGAAGGCGACGCAGCCCTGCCTTACTCCTTGGACGATCGGTATGCAGCCTTGGCTCCTTGTGAAAAGATGGTTGCGCGTTGACGAAGAAGTGCTCTTTTTGCTCCTCTGTTGCTCTCCGGCTTCTCTCTCTCTCTGGTATTCTCTCTCTGACTCTGTATATTTTTATTCTTTTTTGTTGCCAGCCCCTGTGCAAAGAAATGATGCTGGCTATTTATAAGAGTGGGGTATGACCATTAGGGTTTGCTAATGATCATTATTTTGGAATGTCGACGCTCCTTCAATCTATCTGAACCCTTGGTCCTGATTACAATGAATCTCGGCCATTAATGAGGATAGCACCGAATCTTGTGAACAATTAATGTTGATTGCTTTAAATCTTCATGATTGATTATCCCAATGCCCGATTGCTCGCCACGTGTCCTATTGGCTTGATGATAAATGATATGCCTTGATCTCAGTAATTATGATGATGATATCAGATATATTTGTTGAGATTCGGTTAAATCGTCGATTGATCCGATGCCACGTGTTTTGATTGTGGGTCCTGCCAGAGCCGCATAGGATGGGCAACACTTGAACCGCAGGGAGATACTCTTTGTGAGCCGCATAGGACAATGCTTCATCGGACCGCAGGGAACGAACTCTCAATGAGCCGCATATGCATAGTCTTTGCGAGCGCATGAGTAGCGTTGTATTGAGCCGCAGGGGCTGAGCTCTCAGTGGGCGCATATGGCTGATTTCTGCTAGTCATATCGGATGACTTCTCCGTGAGCCGCATGAAGCTGTTCTCTATTTAGCCGCATGAGGTTTGCCACGTGGCAACCTAGGATTTCTGACGGATGGGTCAGAGATTTCTTTTCCCGAAGAGTCTGTCATTATGGCAGAGTCTTATGACACTTTATGCCAGAGCCGCCACAGTCGTCAAATCGTATCAGAGATTAAATGAGGCCACTATTCAAAGGGCCAGCTGTAGGAAAGGATCTCAGGGGGACACGTGGCATGGATCGAGCCGCATATTCCTGCTGAACTGCATACACACTCTCGAGCCGCATGAGACAGAGGGTCTTCCTTCGAACTGTATAGACAGCCCCCATATGAGCCGCATAGGCTTCGTATTCGGAGCGATGGACCATTATTTGATATTTTCCATGCTTCTACAATGAGCTGCAGACCATGATCCATAATTGTTCATTCATGTTTCATATTTTATTATGGATTGAGATATAGATTGCATGCCATGATTTGGTAGTATACCATAGCCTAACAGCGTTTAGTATTCGAGTCGGAC
>JANAVB010042814.1:607689-707689 GCA_029216955.1 Iris pallida | reverse complement strand
TTAAACCTAATTTTTTGTTTTTTTTGTGGAAAATTTTTTTCAGGAACAAAAATTCAAGTATTTTCGTTCTTCTTTCAAAACGATGCTAACTCTTATGGAAAAGAAGAAGAAAATCTTCTCTCCACAATTGACCTAATCGTCGGAAAATATCAAATCTCTCTACGATGATGATGATGATGATGATGAGCGATAATCGGAGTTCGACTGAAGAAAAGTACAGTAAACTACGAACGATCTTTGCGATCTCGGTTGAAGATGAGAGCAATGGAATTCAGATCTCTCGTTAAGAAGAAGGAGACGAAAATCGCAATCCAAATCTGAGTTTGTGCGAAGGGTAGTTATGGTATTATAAAGATGGCAATTTTATAAATACAGAGCATCTAAAGAGAATCTTGGAATATTTAACGTGGAAATATATAATTCTGGGCATTTCATAAAATCCATCTTGCGGGTAGATTTTTTATACAAACCAACCCCAAAATTAGATTTTTCAACAATTTTCAGATATTTATTTTAGACATGTATATGTAGTTGAGAATCTGTATGTAGAGGTGTTGTTTGGGCCAGGCGCTACCCAAGCCGGCCCGGGATCGGGAGCGACCCAGGTCCGGGCCGGACTGAGCAGACCTAGGCCTAGTCAAATTCGGTCCAGGCTTTGGCTCAGGCCTTGACCCGATCAAATTAAGCACGGAACGGGCCTGACTCGATCCTCCATCCAAGTTAGATGGTTTTTCAATTTTCAATTTTCAATTTTCAATTCTTCAGACTCGGGTCCGACCCAGTCCGTTTGCCATCCGAGTCAGGTCGGTTTAATCCTCTCTCATATATTCTATTAATGACCGTTTGGAGGAGGACAATTGGTCAAATCCTCCCAAATTTGATAAAAATATCCCATAATTTAACTTTTTATTAACATTATTAAGGGTATTTTAGTCATTTTGTTAAAAATAACCAAAACACCCCATAACAAGTATACTTCGAGGGTATTAGGATGGTCATTTGGCACAAAAAGATTCATATAAATAGGAATTAATTCATCTAAATTTATTACAATAATTTTTTTTTCTTATCTCTAGTTATAATACTTTCAATATATCTTGTGTTCTCTTCTATGAATTAGTTAATTCTTCACTACCATACAAAATGAACAACAATATTGCAACAACCGCAAGGTGCACAACCTCATGGGTACAAGACAATGGAGGAGGAGGACCTCGTCATCATAATCGGACCAATATTTGAAAACACTTTAACAAGGCTTACAATGAGGATGTTGCATACCAGTAGGACTTATGGGTGCAACTACTGTGCAATTCATGAATTGTGGAAAACAATTCAAATGGGTACTAACAATGGCCCTAGACATACTAAAACTACTTAAACATACTAAAGAAAGAGACCTTAATTATTTTAATTTTATATATATATATATATATATATATATATATATATATATATATATATATATATATATATATATATATTTTGAAAGAAGGTAATTGTGGCAAACGCTCTCACCGGAAGCCGATCTCCTGACCACACGGGTCGCATGCCTCACCACTACCACTAGACTAGAGGGTCATTGGCTATATATATATATATATATATATATATATATATATATATATATATATATATATATATATATATATATATATATATTTGGGTTTTATAAACTACAAATGATTATTTTAGCCTTAAAATAATTTATTATAATTTTTAGGAATTTTTTAGAATTTATAAATGATTTTTAAATGGTTTTAAAACCTTAAAAAATCTTATTTTGCAATTATTTAAATTATTGTTATGAAAGTTTGTAATTTATTGAATTGTTTTAAATCAGTTTTGCAAATTTCATTTTTCTGTGCAAATTCAATTTGCATAGAACAACAGCGGGAGGCTAGTTGCAAATATAAAATTTGCATTTTTCTATGGAGGTGGGCTGTTCTGCCATTTGTCTTTTTGCGAGGGTTTTTCTGTAAAACCTACCCTCGTCGTCGGCTGGCCATTGGCCGAACGGCGAACGACGACCGACCTAGCAGAAACTCTAATTCCTATTTCCTACCCGAAAACCCCAAATTGACCCCAAATCTTGGCCTATAAACTCCCCAGTCGAAACCCTAACCCTAATCACTACCCCGACCGCCCTAGCCACCACCCTACACTCGTCTTCTCCGACGAACCTTGTCGGAACCCCAGATCTAGGATTCCATCCGCCCTAGGCCACTTCCCGACGAGCCACCACCACCAATGACTCGTCTCAGCGAGGCGACTCGGCTCAAATTTTCTCCGACCACCCCAACGTCTCCTCCACCGTACAGCAGCCCTATTCTCTGGACACGTATGTGTCACTCCCTCTGTGGGTCGTGTCTGTGTCTCGTGTACACGTGGAAGAGTCGCCGTATGTCGAGGAGTCTAGTGCTGGCCTTGGACACGGCTGACTCGTGTCAGAACGTGGGTATTCGCCTCAGACACAAGACTCGTGTCATATATAGTTATTTCGCGTCCTTAACTGTCAGGACACAAAATTTTGGTTTCGGATTTCGATTTTGAATTTAAAGTTAACGGGTTTAAACCCGCACAATAATGGGTTAACAGCATTTGGGTTTACTGTTTATATTGGGTTCGGGTTCAGCCCAATGGGTTTGGACTGGGCTTATTTTTAATATATATATATATATATATATATATATATATATATATATATATATATATATAAAAGAAAAACGGGATATGAGCCATAGGCTCATACTCTTATATGAGCCATTCCATGTGGCTTCCATGTGGACCAATAAAAATATAGTAACTTAAAAAAAAATTAATTACATAGATAGAAATAAAAAATTCCATAAATATTTGATAAATAATAACTTATCATATCTTTACCTAGGAACTTACCAAATACGTTTCCTAGAAATTTAAATCGATAGAAATAAAAGATCCCATAATGTTAATATTAAGATTAATGTTAATATTAATTTTAACGTTAATATTAATATTAATTTTAATGTTAATGTTAATATTATTGTTAATATTAATATTAATTTTAATGTTAATGTTAATGTTAATAATAATGTTAATGTTAATGTTAATATTAATATTAATATTAATATTAATTTTAAGATTAATTTTAATGTTAATATTAATGTTAATATTAATATTGTTAATATTAATTTTAATGTTAATTTTAATATTAATTTTAATTTTAATTTTAATTTCAATGTTAATATTAATATTAATATTAATTTTAATGTTAATTTTAATTTAAATTTGGAGGGACAAATGGTATTATTCCTATTTAAATTATTTTGGTAAGTTTCTAAACAAAAATATGGTAAGTTATTATTTATCAAATATTTTATGAGATCTTTTATTTCTATCTATTTAAATTTTCTGTTCCAAGTCACTATATTTTATTGGTCCATATGGAAGCCACGTGGGATGGCTCATTTAAGAGTATGAGCCTATGGCTCATATCCCGTTTTCCCATATATACATATATATATATATATATATATATATATATATATATATATATATATATATATATATATATATATATATATATATATATATATATATATATATATATATATCCTGCGTGCGCCTCGGGCCGCTCGGCACTGCGGGAGCCGCGCTGCCTGGTCACCTCGGGGTCCCCCCATCCCCTCGGGCCCCGCTCCCGAGCGGTCAGGCCCTCCCATCGGGCCTCGCGCCGTTTTGTCCTTTTCCCCTATTTTTTTGTTTCTTTTGAAATTCGAATTTCTTTGGAAATTCGATCTTCTGTTGGTTACTGTTTTGCTATATCCTGTTTCCTGTTTTGTTTCAATAAAATCTGTTGTTTCCAAAATATATATATATATATATATATATATATATATATATATATATATATATGTATTCTATATATATTATATACTGTTATATATATTATGTATATACTGTTTATATATAATATATACATGTATACTGTTATATACTATCTTTATATATTTTTTATTATATTAAGTATATATATATATATATATATATATATATATATATATATATATATATATATATATATATATTTATATAAAAATATATATATATATATATATATATATATATATATATATATATATATATATATATATATATATATATGCACATCGAGTCGTGGTGTACTGGTAACATCACCGTGCACCGGAGATGAGGGCCGGGTTCGAGCCCTCCCTCCCACGGAGGTGGCTGGGTGGCGGTGGCCACGGCCTCCGGGCCAAGGTCGGGTGGAGTCGTCCACCGGCTTTGGTTTTAATATATATATATATATATATATATATATATATATATATATATATATATATATATATATATATATATATATATATATATATATATATATATTAGTAGAAGCCATCTAAAATATATATATATATATATATATATATATATATATATATATATATATATATATATATATATATATATTAGTAGAAGGATTTTTGTATATTCCAAGTGGGGGGAAACCCGACTCTGGCAGCTCAGGGGCTAAAGAAGCCATCTAAATGTAACGCCCCAAATGTTGCACCCCGTCCGAGGCCCAGTTGCATAACCTTTTCGCGGACCAAGGTTATGCGGGAAGCTCCAGAACATTCTAGAAGATGGCGGAAGGCTCTAGAAGATTGTGGATCTCTCCGGAAGGCCCAAGATCGTTCTAGGAGGCCCAAGAAGCTTCTGGAAGGCCCTTTAAGTTTCCTTTTATGTCGTAAGGGAATAAACCTGGAATATGCCATTCCAGTTATGGTAGAATGTAATAATCCTTGGAATATTCCTTCGAGGACTTTCCTTGTATTGCTCTATGAGCACTTATAAAAGGGGGAGGCTCTCATTTGTTCCTCACCACTTAAAAATTGTAAGCATTCTCCAAGTCAATAAAGAGAACCTTACGAGTCCACCTTTGCTCCACTATTCTAATTTTCTTAGCGATCTAGTTAAGGCGGGTTGGAAAGGCTTGCACGAGTCTTTGAGGAGAAAGACAGTGCGCCGCACGGGACGAAGTGCTAGCAAAAACACTAAGTCCGTGACAAGTGGTATCAGAGCAAAGGTTCGATCGCCGTCATGTCTTCGACCGAAGCCATCATCAACGAGGAACTCGCACAACCCTCTTTGCCTAAGGAGAAGGCGAAGACCTCGAGGAAGGGCAAGAGCAAGGAACCGTCGGTGGAATGGGCTCTTGGCGAGTTGGCTGGCCGGGTTGAGATGCTGGAGAAAGGCGTGACGGGCGTCGAGTATCAAGTGGAGCAGAACCAAATGGCTCACGAGGAATTCGCCCAGGGTTTGGAGGCAGATGTCGCCACGGCTATGACGGAGTTCCGTGAGCATCTCCGCGAGATGTAGGCCGAGTTCGAGGAGGAACGAAAGGCCACGAAGGCGAAGATGTCTGAACTACACAATGAGCTACAAACCAAGGCGGAGGTACTCGAAAGGGCCATTGCTGGTGGTCCGACTCCGAGGAGGGAGTAGACGCAGAGGGGAAGTATCCAGAACCCAAATTCTTCACTGGCATATGGGACGCGAAGGAGGTGGATAACTTCATCTGGAACGTCGAGCGTTACCTGAAGACGGTCCGCATCGAGGATGAGATCGACAAGGTAAACACAGCGTCCCTATATTTTTCTGATAATGCTACGCTGTGGTGGCGATGCAGGTGCATCGATATAGAAAAGGGACTCTGCAAGATCGAGACTTGGGAGGATCTCAAGAAGGAGATCAAGTCTCAATTCTACCCGAAGAATGTGGAGTATGTCGCAAGACGGAGTTTGCGTCAACTCAAGCTCACCGGGACGATCAAGGAGTATATGGCAGAGTTCACCCGCCTGATGCTCTCCATTTCCAGTATGGGTGAAGAGGATCACCTGTTCGCGTTCCTGGAGGGTCTACAACCATGGGCGGCACAAGAATTACAGAGGCAAGATGTGTCAGATCTGAACACGGCTGTTGCGGCAGCCGAGAAGCTGATGGAGTATCGATGGAGCAATGCCCCAAAGCCCAAGGAAAAGACTACCACCAAGTTTAATGGTGGGGGAGCGAAGAAGAACAACAGAAAGGGAGGCCCGCCGCCGAAGGACAAGCCGCAAGCAAAGCCTTCGACCGAGCGGAAGATCGAGTGCTATGTGTACGATAGAAATCACCTCGTACGGGACTGTCCGAACAAGGGCAAGAAGGTGAACGCGGTCCAAGGCGAGGAGGCCGAAGACCAGGAGCCTAAGAAGGGGGCTCACATGGGTGCCCTGCGCCTGTTGAATGCTTTGAAGAGCAAGGCGGTAGTGTCCAAGACCCCAAATCGAGAGCTGATGTACGTGGACGTGAAGATCAACGGCCACAACACCAGGGCGATGGTCGACACGGGGGCTACCCACAACTTTATCTCGGACGCGGAGGTCCGACGCTTGGGTTTGGCGCTGGAAAAAGACTCAAGCACGATAAAGGCAGTCAACTCTGAGGCACGCCCCGTGCAGGGGGTAGCCAAAGGAGTGAAGATCTAAGTGGGAGACTGGACGGGTGTCACCAGTCTCACGGCAGCACCACTGGACGACTTCGACATGATCCTTGGGATGGACTTCCTCACTTCGGCAAAGGCAGTCCCAATGCCTCATCTGGGAGTCGTCGGGATCATAGAGAAGAGCTCTCCGTGCATGATGACAACTGCACGAGGCGAGCTTATGAAGGAGAAGGCTCTCTTCGTACTACAACTCAAGAAGGGGATACGACACGGAGAGATGACTTACCTTGCTGTGCTCAAGTCGGAGGAGGTGCCCGTGCAGGGGGATCTTCCGCCTGAGATCGATGACGTCCTTGTGGAGTTCGGGGACGTCATGCCAAAGGAGTTACTAAAGAGGCTACCTCCGCGGAGGAAGGTAGACCATGCCATCGAGTTAGAGCCGGGCACGAAGCCGCCCGTCATGGCTCCATATCGCATGGCCCCGCCTGAGCTGGACGAGTTGAAGAAGCAACTCAAGGAGCTGCTGGACGCAGGATTCATCAGACCGTCAAAGGCCCCGTATGGTGCACTGGTGCTGTTCCAGAAGAAGAAGGACGGAAGCCTTCGTTTGTGCATCGACTATCATGCACTAAACAAGGTAACTGTCAAGAACAAATATCCCATCCCGTTGGTGGCGGACTTGTTCGACCAATTGGGAGGCGCGAGATACTTCTCCAAACGTGATCTGCGCTCGAGGTATTATCAAGTCCGGATTGCGGAGGGCGATGAGGCTAAGACGGCATGCGTGACGAGGTATGGCGCATATGAGTTTATGGTTATGCCTTTTGGTCTAACAAATGCTCCTGTGACTTTTTGTACTTTGATGAACAAGCTCTTTCATCCCTACCTGGATCGGTTCGTCGTGGTCTATCTCGACGACATCGTCGTATACTCAAACACGATGGAGGAGCACATCGAGCATTTGAAGACTGTCTTCCAGGTGCTAAGGGAGAACGAACTCTTCGTCAAGCGGCAGAAGTGCTCTTTTGCACAAGAAGAGGTATCATTCTTGGGGCACTGGATCGGGCATGGCAAGATATGGGTGGACGGTACAAAGGTCCAGTCCATACGGGAGTGGGAGGCTCCCACAAAGCCGATGGAGCTGCGATCGTTCCTTGGCTTGGCGAACTACTACCGACGGTTCATCCGAGGATATTCGGCCATCGCAGCGCCTCTGACCGATCTGCTGCAGAAGGATCGGGCGTGGAGCTGGATGCCCCGATGCGAGGAGGCATTCGAGGTACTGAAGCGGGCTGTGATGGAGGAGCCGGTCTTGTCTCTACCGGACTACTCCAAGGCGTTCGAAGTACACACGGACGCGTCTGACTTCGCCATTGGTGGGGTGTTGGTGCAGGAAGGACACCCCATCGCGTTCGAGAGCCGCAAGCTGAATGACACTGAGCAGCACTATACGGTACAGGAGAAGGAGATGACCGCGGTCGTGCATAGCTTGAGGACTTGGCGGCACTACCTCCTCGGCACCAAGTTCGTGGTCATGACGGACAATATTGCCACGAGCTATTTCCAGTCCCAAAAGAAGCTATCTCCGAAGCAGGCGAGATGGCAAGATTTTCTAGCCGAGTTCGACATGGTGTTGCAGTACAAACCCGGCAAAGAAAATCAGGTGGCCGATACGCTTAGCAGGAAGGCCGAGCTCGCATCTGTGTGCTTGCTCAAGGGGGACATTTTGGACCGTGTTCGAGTGGGAATCATGGAGGACCCACTAACACTGGCCATAGTGAAGCTTGCCAAGGAAGGCAAAACGAGAAGGTTCTGGCTGAAAGACGGACTTCTCTACACCAAGGGCGACAGGGTGGTCGTGCCTAGGTGGAGTAGCTTACGGAGACAGCTGCTCAAGGAGTGTCATGACACAAAGTGGGCTGGACACCCAGGGCAGAAGCGAACCTTGGTGCTACTGGAGGCCGCATACTACTGGCCTCGCATGCACGAGGATGTGGAAGACTATGTTCGCACTTGTCTTGTGTGCCAACAGGACAAGGTGGATCATCAGAAGCCCGGGGGCCTGCTGGAGCCTCTTTCCGTGCCGAGTCGGCCGTGGGAGAGCATTACGATGGACTTCATCTCCGCTTTACCGAAAGTGGAGGCGCTTGGGTCCATTCTCGTGGTGGTGGACCGGTTCTCAAAGTACGCGACCTTCATTGCTACTTCAACAGACTGCACAGCAGAGGAGGCCGCGCGACTGTTCATCAGCCACGTGGTGAAGTTCTGGGGCATCCCGGTCAACATTGTCAGCGACCGAGACCCCCGCTTCACGGGGAAGTTCTGGACGGAAGTGTTCAAAATCCTCGGGATGGACTTATACTTCTCGACCAGCTTCCACCCGCTGACGGACGGGCAGACCGAGCGGGTCAACTCGCTACTCGAGGAGTACTTGCGGCACTTTGTGAGTGCCAACCAGAGGGATTGGGTGCATCACCTCGACGTCGCTCAGTTCTGCTACAATCTTCAACGGAGCGAGTCGTCGCACAGCAGTCCATTCGAGTTGGTGATGGGTCCCAACCGCGTGCCCCGCACACACTGAGTGCGGGGTCCTCGAGTAGAAGCCCCGCGGCCAACCAGTTCACTTCAGATTTCAAGGCAAATACGGACATTGCCAAAGCATTTCTGGAGAAGGCCGCGAGGAAGATGAAGAAATAGGCCGATGCGAAGCGAAGGCCGGTTGAGTACAAGGAGGGGATATGGTGCTGGTGAAGCTACAACCGCAACAGTTCAAGGTGTTCCGCAAGGTGCACAAGGGACTAATCCGGAAGTATGAAGGCCCCTTTCCCGTGCTCAATAAGGTAGGCAAGGTGGCCTACAAGCTTGAACTCCCTGCCAAGCTGAAGATTTATCCAGTCTTTCATGCCAGTTGCTTGAAGCCGTACCATGAAGACTTGGAGGATCCCCAGCACGGAGTTCCGAAGCAACCGACGGCGACCATGACGACTTCCTTCGATAAGGAGGTGGAATCCGTGCTGGACAGGAGGACCATTCGGCGATGAGGCGTGTCCCCGTATGTGGAGTACCTCATCCAGTGGAAGGGCTTGTCTTACGGCGAGTCTTGCTGGGAACATGCTGATACGCTGTATCAGTTCGAAGCCGAGATCCAGGCGTTTCTCAGCGAGCATGGTTGACGAGGGCGTCAATGCCTTAAGTGGGGGAGAATGTAATACCCCAAATGTTGCACCCCGCCCGAGGCCCAGTTGCATAACCTTTTTGCGGACCAAGGTTATGCGGGAAGCTCCAAAACATTCTAGAAGATAGCGGAAGGCTCTAGAAGATTGTGGATCTCTCCGGAAGGCCCAAGATCGTTCTAGGAGGCCCAAGAAGCTTCTGGAAGGCTCTTGAAGTTTTCTTTTATGTCGCTAGGGAATAAACCTGGAATATGCCATTCTAGTTATGGTAGAATGTAATAATCCTTGGAATATTCCTTCCAAGACTTTCCTTGTATTGCTCTATGAGCACTTATAAAAGGGGGAGGCTCTCATTTGTTCCTCACCACCTAAAAATTGTAAGCATTCTCCAAGTCAATGAAGAGAACCTTACGAGTCAATCTTTGCTCCACTATTCTAATTTTCTTAGCGATCTAGCTAAGGCGAGTTGGGAAGGCTTGCACGAGTCTTTGAGGAGAAAGACAGTACGCCGCAAGGGACGAAGTGCTAGCAAAAACACTAAGTCCGTGACATAAAGCTCAAAATGTGTACAAGTAAGAAAGCTGAACGGATAAATAAAAAGGTGAGAAAAAAAGAAAGACGGGAGCCAGAAATGGCGACCAACATGGTATCCGGACCCCAACAAGGTTCAATACCTTCTCATCGAAGTAGTAAGTCACACCTACAACCAAACAAGGACAAGATGTGACGAACTAATCCGCGACAAGTTATTGTTCCAAGCCACGGTCAGATACAAGTACCCAAACCAAAGTGCTCGTACCTAACGGATAAAGGTACCTATCCATTCTAAGTGAAATATAGTTAAGAACAATCCTTCCTACACATGGGCCCTGGCTGAATAGGATCGACATAGTCCCCCTTGGGCACCAGAGGCCCCATCAGTAAGAGCATGACATTCCGTAGAATCGTCAGTGGCCGTCAGTAATCATGGGTCATCAACCCCGTATCTCCAGCGAAGAGTCCGGGTCACAAGGGAATGTGCATCGAAGCCCATACGCTAAGGAATTGTCCTCTCCGCCTAATGCCTTCTCTGTTGTATCCACAACAGTAAACCTCTATAACCGCTAAGTCAAACTAGCATGCAACCTCTATTAACGGTTATTCCTATCGTACGGCTTGTACGTACTGGTGGCCAGCCAATCACGTACTTCCGTGTTCTACATGCGACACACAACTTCGTGTTACCACGTGTCAAGGCCAATGAATGCAACACACATGGTGGTCCCTTAAATCTAGGTTTAATTTGTAAGAAAATAATACACAGCAGGAAATATAAATGAACAATAAGTTCTAACAATTATGCCATGTATCACAGTTTATTTTGCATAAAGAAAATAAGTAATGTATGAAATATGAGCTAGAATAAATAAACAACTAATGGCAAGGTGTCTTGCCTGGTAGAGCGCCTGGTGTGCTGCGATAATCATGGTGGCATGAACTGCGACTTTGGTGTAAAAATTACACAAGAGGACCTCTGATGGTGGCACGGACAGTTCCATCGGGTTCGGGATGGTCGGATTAGTTAGGGTGGACTGGGGGTTGTATGGATTTGGTGACAGAATAGAAATAAGAGGATTTAGTCACGGACTGGAGGAAATCGAAGGAAATAATATATATAAATTAGAAAACTATTTATAATAATCGAAAACTAGTTTGAGTCTAAATAATTATTGAAAATACTTAAAGTCAAGAAATTATTTTTCGGCAAAACTCTAAGTTTGTCAAAATACAATTTTAGGTAGGAATCTATATATTTTATTTGCCAAAATAATATGCTGTATATTCATAACATATTTGGTGACTACCTTTTTTATTGATCAAAATAGTTGTTCCCTTTTAGTCCGAAAATAATATTTTCCTAAAATTTTATAAATACTAATATTTAGCAAATAGATAGTTTTGCAACTAACAACAATAATAATCATAATAAAAATAATGAGAATAATAATAATAATGACTATCTTTAACAAATAATAATAATAATGACAAATAATAATGATAATAATAATAATAATAATAATAATAATAATAATAATAATAATAATAATAATAATAATAATGATAATAATCAAAACAAACAAAATATATTAAAAAATCTAAACAGCTAGCAGTACTGCTGTTGTCTTGCCAAAAAAATATAATAATAATAATAATAATAATAATAATAATAAAACAAAAACTAACCAATACAATCAACAAAACAAAATAACTAAATAAATCGATAAATAAATAAATAATTTACTAACTAAAATTTACAGCTGCTCAGTTGCTGTTCTCTTTTCCTTATTTAGGAAAGAGAGGACCAGAGAAGAGTGAGGTGAGAAGAAAGAGAGAGGCGAGAGCGAGAGAAAGCGGGGCGGAGCTGTGCGGCGTAGGGGAGTGGCGCGGCAAGGCAGCGGTGGTCGGCAACGGGAGAGAGGGGTCGAGAGGTGAGAGAAGAGCGGGGCGGTTCACCGGGGTTGGGGACGGCGGCGGATCAACGCGGCGAGTGGGAGAGCCGGGGTGAGACGACAGCGATCGGAGGGTTTCAAGAAGAGGGCGGCGGAGTAGCAGTTTTTCGGTGGGAAAAAGGCAAGGAGGCGCGGGGAGAAGGCGGCCACGCGCGCGGAGCTACCGGAGAGGGCGCATGCGGCGGCGGTTAGAAAAAGGATGGTACGATGAGAGTTTCTCGGCCACGGTGTGGTCACTGGGGTGGCGCCGGGTTCGGCGGTCTGGGGGAGGCTGGCAGATCGGGACGGCCAAGTTTGGCGAGGCTGGAAGATCGGGACGGAGAGCGGGGTTTCGGCTGAGGGACGCGGTGGCAGAGGCAAGGAGGTGGAGGCGAGGCTGGTTGTGACGGAGGCTCGTCGGAGTTTGGCGGATGCGGCACAGGTGAGAGTTTTCCTATTCCTCCTATTGGGTTGTTGATTGGGTTTGTAGTGGCGACTGCAGTGGCGGTGGCCCGGAGTTGGTCGAAATGGTCGACCGGAGATGGTATCGCTGGATGGGGCTGCAATTTTTTGGTGTGGTGATGGTGATTGTGGTGACGACGACGAAGATAGTGGTAAGGAGGAACGGGGTTGGTTGGAGGAGACGGCTGTAGATGAGGCGACGGTCGGGTTTGGGTGATGGTGGCGATGGTGGTGTCGGTTGTGTGCTTGGTGGTGGTTCGGGTGGCGTAGAGGAGATGGCAGGGAGTCGAGTGCTGGCCGCGGTGTGGGCTGTGAGGGATGACGAGGGGCGTAGCATTGAACGGAAGGTGGTTGTGGCAATGCAGGGGCGGCGGTGGATGGTTTCATGGGTGTGATGGTCGTATGTTTTGGGGCAGCGCTGCTGGTAATGGTGGCTGTCGCTAGGTCTGGGAAGTGGGGCGAAGGAGGAGGTCAGGATTGGTTAGGGTTTTGGATGAATTGTGTCAGGGTTTGTGTCCTGCGCGACACGGGTTTGGATGTCCGGGTGTGTCGGACGGGGAGGGACATATGTATATGTAAAGGAAGATAAGTAGTGGATGGGACACGGACACGGTCACGGACACGATGCACTCACTTTTTGGTTGAGGAGTTTGTGGAGGAATGATGTGAAAAAAATATTTGAGGAGTACCTGCCTATTTATAGGATGTGGGAATTCCCAATTGGATAGGAATTAGGAATATTTAAAACCCAAGTAGATAATTCTCTACTTAATTTAAAACAATGAAATCAAATCCAAATCTAATACAAATCCAATTTAAATTAAATTAGATCCCTTTAGTTTAAATCAAATAAATCAATTTCCAAATATTTTAACCTATTTAAATAAATCCAAAAAATCAAATCAAGATTTAAATTACCACAATAAATTCAAAATATGTTTTCCAAAAATACTAATAATATTAATTTTGAAAATTATATTATTATTTAAAATAAACAAATAAATAATTACGAAAATATATGTTTGTACAAATAATATTTACATAGATATACTTTTCTAATTTACCATTTTATAGGAAAAATTTATTTATTATTATAACTATATAAATGAAAGGCTTTTCATAAAAGTCATAAACTTGAAAATAATAGCTAGAAGTAATTTTTGTCTATATTACTTTGAAACTATAAAAATAATAAAAATAATGTTTTTCAAAAATATGTACGCTCGCACATATTCGTACTCGACGAGCAAGAAAAATAATTTCGTGCGCGACGTACAATACGACTACGCGACGTACAATACGAAATTTCAAATCCGTATAAATAATAATAATAATAATAAAAAAAATATAGTAGAAATTTTAGGGGTTTTACATCCTACCCAACTTAAAAGAATTTCATCCTCGAAATTAAGAATTCGTAGGGGGGTGAGGAGACACAAGGGGGTATCAATGGGAAATAATCTATAACAAATCATGCTATAAGAATTCGCGATCTAGATCGTAGAAAAATAATACGGCATGGTCATGGGTAATGAAGAGTCACGATTAAGAGAGTGAAATAGATTCAAAGCGATTAGAGGGTTTTGATAGGGCCGAGTAGTTTGGGATGAAGATATAGCAATATCAAGGGAGAATGGTCATAGCCGATAGGAAGGCTAGAGGGAGTGCTAGTATAACGCCTTCGTCTTTCTAAAATAGGTGAAGGCGAAAGCAATATAGAGTTCGAAGGAGGCGTTATCGAATACGAATACATGATTCAAAGACGACCGAAACGAATTTCAAAGGAATTGTCAAGGCAGTCGTGGATGGGATTGTAAGGGCCAAGTTTAATTATGTCCCCATCCTCGTAGAGTAATAGACAAAAAGCGAACCAAAGTGCACTTGGTTGATCAGACCATTATGCACCGGTTCTGATTAGACAACATGCTAGTGAGCGCTCAATAGCATATGTCATGAACAAACTCGATAAAGTATAAGCTTGCAAAAACTAGGCTACATTAGCATCATTAGTCAAAATGGTAAATACATAGCACGAGAGATTAAGATTTAAAGAAGGTAGAATGATTCTAAGTCATACAGTCGTCCTATAGTCTTCTTGTCCAAGTCCTTGGTTGGCTAGACGGGTTAGGTCCTCGAGATTCTAGGATCTAAATAAGCTTGCTAATATAGGTCACTAGGTCAAAGGGGTTGCTAGTTCATATGGTATTCTACCCAACTTAAAGAATTAAACTAATGGTGTTTTGGGACAATTAACTAGTAGGGTCAATCTCTAGCAAGCACGAAGGGAAGATAAGAATAGGAATGGAAGGAAGCAAGCAAGATGCAATTGATGAGTCAAATGGTAGATAAAATCAAGGAAAGAGGTCAAGTATGTGGATGAGATCCTAAACTTCTAATTCTATACGCAGGCTTGCTTGGTACGGTAAAGTAACCAAACAATTTATCTTGACCTGCATGGGCCACCACAAGGTATACAAATATAATTATGCTATATTTACATGTTACTTTATCGTCCATAAATACTATTGATATGTATATTTTACTACATTAAAATATATTATTTTATTATTAATTTATTACATATTTGAAATTCGTACTTTTATAAACTGTGAATTAAGGTCATTTAAGTCCAGACCTAGCATGGGTTCTGTGGACTTAAATGAGTCTAAATACATTCAAGGATTGTACGAGTCATATCGGACTTGATTCATGGCCTTGGGTCCCGTATCTGGACTCCGGTTCAATTTCTTATACGTAGATAAAATATTAAATAATTATTTATTTATTTTCTAGAAATTATAACTTGCTATATTTAAATTTTTATATATAATTTAATACTGTAAAAGTCTGGAACAAATTATATTTAAATACTATGTTAATTTATCTAATTTAATATAATTTTTCCAGGATTTATTTAGTGCATTTGACATTTTATAAAAATAGGAAAATAGAACTCATTTTCAAGGTACTTATGTTTACTGTTTTTAATAAATATCTATTAGGGTTTATAAATTCCAGAAAAATTAGTATAAATTTCTATAATTAACAAGGATCATTACGGTACCTTATGTTATGTATATTTAATCTTTTTTACTTATCTTAATAATTATTGAAATACAGTGTACAGTCTATTTTAATAAATAAATAATTAAATAATTATGTCTTGTAAAAGTTATGTATGATTTTGAGATATTTTAGTGTTGGACCTTACCCTACCTTAGTATAGAGACCCTAGAAAGTTAGTTTAGGTATTGTGTCACCCTACATTGGTCTCATATGCTAAAGTTATCACTTGCCTAGGTGTCCAGTCAGAAAGTCGTGTCATACCACAAGTGTCCTAATATTTAGCTTAGAATAAAAACTAAGTTTTTATATCTTTTTTACAGTGACGGGACACCGGATATTTATAGCTTCATATACATACCTTTGCTTTGCACTAGACAAGTACCTCTACAAACTTTATTTACTGCATATAATAAATTATGTATAAACTATGTTAATATCGATACTTAAACTGCAAGTCATTTCTGGAATATCTCGACATGTTTCACATACTTTATACTGCTCTCTGTACCTACCATATTTTATACTGTTCTCGTATCTCTCATATGTTAGAATCTGGGTTATGGGAAAACTGATAGTTGAGTATGTGATCATGCCCCCTCTACCGAACTCGAGCAAGATTGCATTTTATATGTTTACCGTGCCGTATGTGCTTATCCAGCTGTATTTGTGCGTATGTACATCTATTGTCTTTTCACTTGTATGGAAGTACATTTTATTTACATGTGCGACAGTACATTGTACACCTATTGATGATCACGTACCTGCTCTTCTTTTAAATTTTATATATACATCTGTCGCTACGACATATGTATCCTTGCCATGATAGATTGTGATATACCATGATTCCTGTTTATTACACCATTGTTCATTTCATGCTTCGTATATTTAGTTCGTTGAATCAGTACTTGCTCCCGTCCTGACAGGATAACATTGTAGGTATACTTATCGAGGAGGAGTTGCTATGTGATTCCTATTATGGGGTCGCCATCGAGGATCAGGCTTTACCCTATGAGGATGTACCTGTGGAAAAACTTGTCTAGTTTGTTTAGTTGCTCAGGACTTTTTTGAGAGCAAACATGTTTTAGACTATGTATTTTGTTACTGGACCTGTATCCAGTTTTAAGTCTTGGCTATGTATTTGGAACATATTTATATACTAGATGATTTTGGGTTTATGATGTTTTAACTTAATATAACAAATAGAACTGTTAGCACACTTTGATCTTATATTGTTTGTTTTTAGAACAACTTACTATGCTTTATCTCAAGCGTAGGCTGGACATGACTCGGCCTGACCCAACAATTTGGGTAGCGGATCGTGACATGTTTTTAGTGGTGGCCCATGCAGGTCCAGACTAAGTTGTTTTGGTTACGTCATTGTACCAAGCATGTCTGCAATTAGGAACTTAAGATAACTAGATAACACTAGGAATAATATTTAGAACACCTAGAGGATTACTAGGATTGTAATATAGGAAACTCATCATAGCATATGATCGTTTTTACAAATTAGACTTTCTTGTTTGTTTGTGATTGTTTACTTAAAGGAATCTTATAAGTCCTTTTATTTTTCTAATAGATGGTGCTCACACGCTCATCCCAGTATGTCATACCTGATAATGACACACTTCCTATCCAGCCGGTCGACCAGTTGACTAGTTGATCGAAGCTCCTCCACCTCCACCTACCATACACCCCTACTCCACAAATCTACCAACCCAGATGCCTCCACCACCTCCCACCTCATAATCCCAGCAGGACCCGATACTCCCACCACCACTTATTGTTATACCTACCCAGGCTTCCGTCACTCTCGATAGGAACCAGTTGCTCACTCTGATCCAGGGGTGCCTAACGACCTATCAGGAGCAGACTACCTTACTTCGCCAGAGCATAGAGCGTTCTGAGGAGCGTACAATGGTCCCACCACCGGTAGAGCCACGACCGAGAGCAGAGAATATCAAGGACTTCATGAGCTTGAACCCCAGGGAGTTCATGGGGACCGAAGGTATCATAGTCGCGGATGACTGGTTAGACTCGGTAGAGAGGAAGCTCCTTGGAGCTAGGTTGTCGGATGACCTTCAGGTCGAGGCAGTGGGATTTCTGCTAACAGACTTAGCAGGAGTTTGGTTTAGGAATGAGCCACTATTCGCGAGAGAGAGAGAGCCACATGGGACCAGTTCAAGATCTAGTTCAAAAAAAAATTCTTCTCGACTACCGCTAGAGTAGCCATGGGGCTACAATTCCAGAACATCCAGCAGGGAAACCGTTCTGTTGACGAGTATGCGACAGAGTTTAGTCGTTTGAGTCATTTTACCCCTAGCCTGATTGCAGACCCCGAGGAGATGACACGTAGATTTTTCTATGGTCTAGTCCCAAACATTGGCATCCTCCTAGTGGCGAACGGGACGACAGACTACTACCAGAGCCTAGAGTTGGCCCGGGGGATAGAAGAACGTCTTCTGTCTTGCAAGAGGCCAGCTTCCGTACACCACGAGGGACCTTCCAAGCTCCAGGCTTTCCATTCAAGAGCACCGGTGCCACACCAGCAGAGATACTGTCCTCCCATACCACATTACTCAACCCTACCAGTTAGAGCTCCGGGACCACAGCAGCAGAGGGGAGCTGTATATGTATACTTTAGGAGGCCAGGACATGATTATGCCATATATAGGAAGAGATTGAAGCAGTGCTTAGCTTGTGGGTCTACCACCCACCAGCTTCGGGATTGCCCAGTAGCGAGGGTACCAGATACTGGACCACCATCTAGAGGACCGCCGCTCCCGACTCAGCAGTAGAGGTTCAGGCTGCATCTGCAGCAGCTATTACTATAGCTGGAAGAGAGTTTGGGGGACGATTCTTTATGATGCCACTTCCCGGATATGATATCATATTGGGAATGGATTGGCTTAGCTATGCTCACGCAACTATGAACTGTCATGAGGGTAGTATTCTGTTCAGTCCCCCAGGAACGACACCATTCAGTGTCAGGAGGACAGGACCGGAGATCAGCCTAGAGCCGAACTGTTGTGCGACAGTTGGGGAGTTAGCACCGCTACACCCTATCATTGGGGAGTTTATGGATGTATTCCCAAAGGATCTTCCAGGACTTCCGCCTGACAGAGATGTGGAGTTCACTATAGATTTAGTACCGGGCTTATCACCAGTATTCCGGACTTGCTATAGAGTGAACCCCAAGGAGGCCGCAGAGATGAAGGAGCAGATCGATGACCTGTTGAAAAAGGGTTTCATTCGATCTAGTGCTTATCCATGGGGAGCGCTAGTACTCTTTGTGTCGAAAAAGGATGGTACAGTCCGATTGTGCATTGACTACCGGACAATGAATACCATCACCATTAAGAACAAATATCCTCTGTCCTGGATAAATGATTTGTTCGACCAGTTGAGTGGGGCAAAGGTGTTCTCCAAGATAGATTTAAGATCCGGTTACCATCAGGTGAAGGTCAGGGCTGAAGACATCCAGAAGACTGCATTTAACACGAAGTATGGGTAGTACGAGTTTTTGGTGATGCCATTTGGTCTCACAAATGCGCCAGCTGTCTTTATGAACTTGATGAACAAGATATTAC
Source organism: Iris pallida (assembly GCA_029216955.1). NCBI lineage: Eukaryota > Viridiplantae > Streptophyta > Magnoliopsida > Asparagales > Iridaceae > Iris > Iris pallida. The sequence goes on along the minus strand of JANAVB010042814.1, from coordinate 688,446 downwards.
ACTAGTATCTGGATAAATTTGTCATGGTGTTTATCGATGACATCCTGATATACTCGAAGATGCTGGAAGAACACGCAGACCACTTGCGGATAGTTCTGGGGATTCTGAAGAAGGAGAGGTTGTATGCCAAATTGTCGAAGTACGAGTTCTTTCTAGACCGAGTGGAGTTCCTTGATCATGTGGTCGCTGGAGAGGGAATCTCAGTGGATCCCAGGAAGATTGCTGCTGTCGAGACATGGAAGGCTCCGATATCAGTTTTAGAGATCAGAAGTTTCTTGGGATTAGCAGGCTATTATAGGAAGTTTGTCCAGGACTTTGCTAGAATAGCTGAACCCATGACGAAGCTGACAAAGAAGGACGCAGAGTACATCTGGTCAGAGGACTGCCAGGCAGCATTTGAGAAGCTGAAGAGAAGGCTGACGACCGCTCCAGTTCTGAAATTACCTTCAGGATCTGGAGGTTTCACCATTTATAGCGATGCTTCGGGAAAGGGACTAGGATGTATTTTGCAGCCGCATTGGAAAGTGATTGCTTATGTATCTAGGCAATTACGGACTCATGAACGGAACTATCCTACTCACGACCTAAAGTTAGCTGCGGTGATCTTTGCACTCAAGTTGTGGAAACACTACTTATAGAGAGAGCGAGTGGAAATCTTTACTGACCATAAGAGCTTGAAGTATGTGTTCACTCAGAAGGAGCTGAACATGAGGCAGAGAAGATGGTTGGAGTTGATAAAGGACTTCGACATCGATTTGCAGTATCACGTTAGAAAGGCAAATGTGGTTGCGGATGCGCTGAGTAGGCATCCGATGGCATGGTATCTGAGGATAGATCGACATTTGTGGGAGGATCTGGAGAAGCTCGGTATTGAGATGATTCAGGCAGGATCAGTGATACAGATGATGGCGCTAGACATTCAGTCAGGTCTGATGGAGCAGATCAAGAAGACTCAGTCTATAGATGAGAGCCTCCGCAGACTCAGAGTTCAGGCTTTAGCTGGATTGCTAGATGACTTCACCATAGCAGAGGATGGATCCTTGAGGCACGGCAGCCGGTTATGCGTTCCGAAGGGCAAGCTGATAGAGGCGATCTTGCAGGAGGTGCACAGATCACGATATTCTATTCACCTCGGTGCCAACAAGATGTACCGTGACTTGCGGGAACATCTTTGGTGGCACGGGATGAAAAGAGTTATATCACGCTTTATTTCGAGATGCCTAGTTTGCCAGCAGGTCAAGACGGAGGTCAAAGGCCAGCTAGTCTATTGCAGCCATTACCCATTCCAGAGTGGAAGTGGGAACACATTACGATGGACTTTGTCTTAGGGCTTCCTCGTTCCCGAGGAGGGAAGGATGCCATATGGGTTATCATTGACAGGCTGACAAAGTGTGCTCACTTTATACCCTTCAAGGTGGGGCTCTCCACCGAGAAGTTGGCGGAGCTATACATGCAGTAGATAGTTCGCTTGCACGGAGTACCAGTGAGCATTGTATCAGACCGGGACAACAGATTAACATCCCATTACTGGAGGAGCTTGCAGGAGGAGTTGGGCAGTCGGCTCAAGTTCAGTACAGCATACCACCCACAGACCAATGGACAGTCCGAGAGGACGATTCAGACGCTCGAGGACATGTTGAGAACTTGTGTACTAGACTTCGGCGGATCATGGGAGAGTCATCTTCACTTGGTAGAATTTTCATACAACAACAGCTACCAAGCCAGCATCGACATGTCTCCATTCGAGGCACTATATGGACGACGATGTCGTATACCGCTCTTTTGGAATGATGTTGGGGATAGAGTTATGCTTGGGCCAGAGATGATCACTGAGGCACAGAGAAGGTCAGGATATTCAGAGACAGACTCAGAGTTGCTCAGGACAGGCAGAAACACTGGGCTGATGCTAATCGTAGACCGATGGAGTTCGCTGACGGAGATATGGTGTTAGTGAAGATATCACCTACCAGAGGGACGATCCGATTCGGACGAGACGACAAGTTGTGCCCTAGATAAATTGGAGCGTTCGAGATACTCGGCAGGATCGGAGAGGTAGCTTACAGGGTTGTACTACCACCCCACCTAGCGGGAGTTCACAATGTCTTTCATGTGTCTCAGCTGAGGAGATACGTTCCCGACCCCATCCATGTGCTGGATTATTTAGAGTTGGAGATCGGACTGCCTTGCGGTTACTGAGCAGCCAGTGGAGATATTGGACCGGAGGAAGAAAAGGCTGAGGAACAAAGTCATACTGTTAGTTCGAGTAGCTTGTGTGGTGCCCCATCCCGCTCAGTCAATCGGAGGAATCGGAACGCCGACGGTGTTCGGACTTAGCCTTGCAACGGCTGCTCGAAGACATCGCTCGGTCGAGACGACTGCTCTCATGTGGGGTAGTTTCGGTAAACTTGTCTTACCTTAACCTTCACATAATAAATTGCATGTTTTCAACTTGCACAAGTAGGCTTGATAATAAAAGAGATGAATCCACATAGATAAGGGAATAATCCCGACGGGTCGAATTGAGTTAGAATATGGAAAGGTCCAACGGTCGGCTTAGAGTTGGTGCACGGCGTGCCTTGAAAATGACACTCGGTCCTTCGTCCCGTGGCTCGGGAGAAGGAAAAGTTGGTCTTCGCCACAAGCAAAAAGTAAGCCAAATTCATAGGCGTCGCCCGCACAAATGCTTCATAAAGCATGCACGGTCTCATCGCCCAAGGTGTGGCATAGCCTCTGCTTTCCCGACGGGTTAAGTTGTATTGCATGGCTTATGGCATAAGTCTTGGCACCCCAAATAGTTTGGTTGTTCAAAAGTCAAACGCGTGCACAGCACGTTCCCACGACGCAAAGCTTGACGCGACCTTTGCTCGTCAAGTTGTTGCAAAGTTAAGTTAGGCAAGTTATGTTAGGCTATCAGAGTAGTAGCAAGCACGGCCCTATGAGTTCTATAACATGGTATAACCATATAGTCTTACGGTCTCAAGGCCCGTCATATAGAGTATGACTTGGGTGGTGGTGTCGTATAGAGTTCAAGTTGGTTTATGACACAATGCACGGACTTAGTGTTTTAAGGCACGAGTTACAGTTGATTCATTGAGTTTAGAAAAAGGGGATTTAAATTGTTGTTTCTGAGTTGAATGAAATGATAGGGCAAGAAAGAAGAATGCTCGCGACTATAGGTCGTCGAGGCGGTCTCAGATTTGAGAAGTATTAAACTTGGCCCTGAAAGAGATGGTAACACTAGAGATAGCATAACTGTGTGAGACATCAGTTTGCATCGATTCTGGCATAGTCATGGACAACATGTCGACAAGGTGAGTCATTTTCCTACACGGCAACCCGGGGGCCACGGGACCGTTGTGGCTGCGAATGGAAACGAGTAATTAGCTGTACTAGCACGGGTTAGGCGGGGAATTGCAGCGGGGCTAGCTACTCGTGCTGAAAGGGCACCCGTCTAACAAAAGCTAGTAGAGTCCATAATGGCTCTGGAAGTCAGTGACCAAATCATATAGATGAGTCGGCATGGCGGCAACCCGCATGTGTACCTTTGGAATGAGTCGAGTTGAATGTGTGTACAGTTAGAACACAAAATGTTCGGGCCTAATGTTGGCTGTAATGTAGGCGACATGCTTTGGCATGAGATGTGGTGTCGAGTATTAAGTTGTTGGTATAGAGTTGCACAAGTTGGATTTGAGTCGTTTGAGTTTAAGTCCGAAAATGCCGCAAGCCAAAGTCGGTCGAGTGACACTTAGCCCACAAGTCTCGATTGGGTCAGTTGGTGATTAAAGTAGTAAGGGCCGCGAGGCGGCAATATGGTTAAAGTCGTATTGAGTGGCGAGGCACGACACGATGGATTTGTAGCACGGTCACAAGAAATTGGGTACTATCGCGTTGTTGCGTCTCTGATTTTGGGCTGTAAGGCAAACGCGACTTGATAGATTAATGCTGATGTTACAGGCACAAGATGGTCTAGAAGACACAAAGTAGGCCAAGGCATCTATCCTAAAACAAAACCTAAGACAAGAGTAGAAAGACAATAAAAAAGGGACTATGTTGCATAAAGTAAATCAAACGTGTTGGTTTTGTATGGGTGGGCGAAGAGCTCATTCCACCAGTACAGTTGAGTACTGACACCCATATAGTTTTCACGTGCAAGCACAGGTAGAAGCTCGTGGTGCAGAGCTCGCTTGGATGCGTCGAGGCACGGAGTTTCTTGGTAATTTGAAGCGCACGACCGCATGGAGTCAAGACTTATACGGGACATAATGTATGGACGTCGCCTTCCGAAGCATCCGCTGGCTCAAGACTTGTATTTGAGAGATAAGAGAGAGAGCTGAGTGACTTGTAATGTGAGAAGAGTGAGCTTGAGTGATTGTGATCTTGGCCTTGCGCCCTATTGTAATCCTTGTTCCAATATCAATAAAATGCATCTTTTGAATGACTTGTGTTTGCTTCAAATTTTTGATGCTATTATTCAATGTCTCTGTTTGGGACTTCTGTGCGACGACCCCGTCGCAGCAGCTAAAATCAGCCGTTATGGAACCTGCCTTGCACGAGCGCAAATCTAGGCTCGTGCGACATCATGCCTTAGCGAGGACGATCGCTCCTACGGGAGCGGGGCATGACATAATGGTATCAGAGCACGACTTTACGTCCTTGGACTATCGATTGAATTCTTTTACTCCGTTGTTTCCGCAAACTCTGAATTATTGCTTCTCTATGTTGATATCGTTGGTACGCTCTCTCTCAAATATCCCACGGAATGTTCATACAATAAGTCTATCTATTTTGTAAAACGTAGGAGAACAGGTTTTGATAAAAACAAAATGATGGTTTGCGTAAGCACGGTTGGCTAAGTCGGGCTGGGCATATACACCAAGGATTTGTGTCGACCTTAGAAAAGTCGAGTGCGGGAATTGAATATTGTCGAGCAAGAATGAGTTGAATTCGATTGAGTAAAGTGGGATGACTATCGATATGGGTACATCGAGCGACGATAACGTCGGTACGATATGGATGAGCGTGCTTGAAATTCAAGGAATCGTTCGGACGGAAATTCGAGGAAATAGATTGTGAATCGAATGATAAGTTGAGGATTTGTTGAATGACTTCATCCCTGAGTGGTGTATGCGATAGCCTCAGGGATGTCGATCGATCGATTGAGGATACGGGGTGTCGATGAGTCTATTAACAAGCGTCGCGTTATGCAAAGCCGTAGATTGAGTATCGTTGAATAAGTATAGTCTTGAGATTTGACGAGTTGATTCGAACAACCTAGAAATTTATGCACACGAAACGTGCACATGATTGAGGATTGTGCAAGTATGAAACGCAAAAATGATTGAGTAGATAAATCAAATCGAGAAAAAGTTAAGGTGTAGCGAACGGATAATTTGATAATGGAAATTGATAGGTGGATCGTATAGAAAAAGTTAGCACAATAGGAAGATAGCGTGCATAAAAAGCTGAATTTTGAAGTTACGCAATGACTCTAAGGATTGGATTGAATGTTGCTCGATGATTTGAGTTAGCAAGGAATGATACGAATTGAGAAAATACGTTGGTCAATGACTTAAGATAAATAGATGAATAATACGCAAATTTGGGTTTGAGGAAATTGATGTTGTGAATGATTCGAGGATAATGATCGAACTTGAATTTGAATGTCGAGGAGATTGTCCAGTCGGACGATAGCATCATTCGCACGACTCAAAATTGGTTGCAAAAGAAAATCGTCAGGTTATGCATATCGTCGATGGTATTGAGGCGTATCAAAGATCGATATGAGATAACTTAGGGGTACTCTGACTCGGCGAATGACGATCGTGTAAGTATTATTGTTCGGTTGGATGCAATACTTAGGATTTTGATTGAACGAATATTGGATGAAACTGATTGTCTTGATGGTTATGCGGATAACCACTGCGTCGATATTCTTGTCTTGCGCGAGTGTAACTCTAGCCTCGCACATGCGTCACGTCGGGTTTGGGATGATCATTTTGCGTGAGCGCTGACATGGTGATTCATGTCGCAAGAATAATCGAACTCAGAAAATCAGGACGCGGCAACTTTGATTGTCTTGACTTGTTGGTTTGACGCGAAGAAAAATTCGAGGATGTTAGGACTTGCGACTGATGATTGAATAAACTTAAGGATTGAGTAGGTCCAATTCGCGCGTCGAGAATGAATTTGTCCAGACTCAAAACAAGAGTTACATCCCGATGAGGATGAGTATTCCGCGGGAGCGTGCATGGTGATTTATGCCCACCGTGGATAAGCTGACTCGCGTGAGATCAGGGCACAACATATTATTAAGTTAGACGACCTCATGATCGAATACGTGAATTGGATGAATGACTTAGTGAATATAAAATTTGAATTATGGTTTAGCGATGAATTGTGTCATAGCGTACTTGACTTGAAAATGATTGATAGGTGGATTATGTCGAACATGTTCGAAGAGATAGACTATGCGAAATGGCTTGATGAACGAGTGATATTGATATGTCAAGGAATTGGTTGAGACGTGAGTTATAGTAGGATGTCTTTGCTGAATGACTCAGACCCCATACGACAAATGTTTGGATGTGTGTAGGAAATCGATGCTCGATGTTTAGAAATTAGAGTGTGCGAGCTTGGGTAGAAAACCCCATACTATCAACTTGATTTGACCTTAGGATGGGGTCAGTGTTGATATTGTTTTTTGGGAACTATGATTCCAATACTGACGAATGACTTTAGCCTAAAGACATAGCCTAGCGATTAGACAGACATCCCGGTGCGGAGGGATAGGAATTGTGGAGGCACCACTCGTGAGTCTCGGTTGACATGCATGTATATTAAGGACGCTTGAATATGTGCACGATCCGACTCGAGTGGTGATGGCGGAATACGCTATCACGAGGCTTGGCTGAAATGCATGTATTTTAGGGACGCCTAAAATATGTGCACGATCCAACTAAGTGATACGTTGAATTCAAGTGAGACTTGAGGAATAGAAAAGTGTCAAGGATTTTGAAATTGTATTGAAGGAAAGATTGATAGTAGCACGAGTGTAGCTCAGATTTGAGAAATACATAAGAAAAATATGCGCGAGAGTCGTTGAACATTCGAGTGATAAGTCGATGAGTAAGTACTCAGTTAGTTTCAAGGATGAAATTTTTTCTGAGTGGTGTATGATGTAGTGCCCCGTCCCGTTCAGTCAATCGGAGGAATCGAAATGCCGATGACATTCGGACATAGCCTTGCAACGGCTGTTCGAAGACATCGCTCGGTCAAGGTGACCGCTCGCTCAGGTGGGGTAGTTTCGGTGAACTTGCCTCACCTTAACCTTCACATAATAAATCGCATGTTTTCTACTTGCATAAGTAGGCTTGATAATGAAAGAGACGAATTCACATAGATAAGAGAATAATCCCGACGGATCGAATTGAGTTAGAATAAGGAAAGGTCCAACGGTCGGCTTAGAGTTGGTATACGGCGTGCTTTGAAAATGACACTTGGTCCTTTGTCCCATGGCTTGGAAGAAGGAAAAGTTGGTCTTCACCACAAGCTAAAAGTTAGCCAAATTCATAGGCGTCGCACGCACAAATGCTTCATGAAGCATGCACGGTCTCATCGCCCAAGGTGTGGCATAGCCAGTACTTGCCCGACGGGTTAAGTTGTATTACACGACTTGTGGCATAAGCCTAGGCACCCCAAATAGTTTGGTTGTTCAAAAGTCAAATGCATGCACGACACGTTCCCACGACGCAAAGCTTGACGCGGCCTTTGCTCGTCAAGTTGTTGCAAAGTGAAGTTAAAAAAGTTAAGTTAGGCTATCAAAGTAGTAGCAAGCACGACCCTATGAGTTCTACAGCATGGTATAACTACATAGTCTTACGGTCTCAAGGCCCGTCATATAGAGTATGACTTGGGTGGTGGTGTCGTATAGAGTTCAAGTTAGTTTATGACACGATGCACGGACTTAGTGTTTTAAGGCACGGGTTACGGTTGATTTATTGAGTTTGAAAAAAGGGGGATTCAAATAGTTGTTTCTGAGTTGAATGAAATGATAGGGCAAGAAAGAAGAATGCTCGCGACTATAGGTCGTCGAGGCGGTCTCAGATTTGAGAAGTATTGAACTTGGCCCTGAAAGAGATGGTAACACTATAGGTAGCATGACTGTGTGAGACGTCAGTTTGTGTCGAGTCTTGCATGGTCATGGATAACTTGTCGACAAGGTGAGTCGTTTTCCTGCACGGCAACCCGGGGGCCACGGGACCGTTGTGGCCGCGAATGGAAACGAGTAATTAGCTGTGCTGGGCATGGGTTAGGCAGCGACTTGCAGCGGGGCTAGCTACTCGCGCTGAAAGGGCACCCATCTAACAAAAGCTAGAGGAGTCCACCATGGCTCTGGGAGTCAGTGACTAAATCATATAGATGAGTCGGCATGGCGGCAACCTGCATGTGTGCCTTTGGAATGAGTCGAGTTGAATGTGTGTACAATTAGAACATAAAATGTTTGGGCCTAATGGTTGGCTGCAACGTAGGCATTGTGCTTTGGCATGAGATGTGGCGTCGAGTCTTAAGTTGTTGGTATAGAGTTGTACAGGTTGGATTTGAGTCGTTTGATTTTAAGTCAGGAAATACCGCAAGACAAAGTCGGTCGAGTGACATTTAGCCCACAAGTCTCGATTGGGTCAGTTGGTGATTAAAGTAGCAAGGGCCGCGAGGGCAGCGATATGGTCAAAGTCACACTGAGTGGCGAGGCACGGCACGATGTATTTTTAGCACGGTCACAAGAAATTGGGTACTATCGCGTATTTGTGTCTCTGATTTTGGGCCGTAAGGCAAACACGACTTGATAGGTTAACATTGATGTTACAGGCACGGGATGGTCTAGAAGACATAAAGTAGGCCAAGGCGTCGGTCCTAAAACTAAACGTAAGACAAGAGTAGAAAGACAATAAAAAAGGGACTATATAGCATAAAGTAAATCAAACGTGTTGGTTTTGTATGGGTGGACGAGGAGCTCATTCCACCAGTACAGTTGAGTACTGACACCCACATAGTTTTCATGTGCAGGCACAGGTAGATGCTCGTGGCACGGAGCTCGCTTGGATGCGTCGAGGCACGAAGTTGCTTGGCGATTCGAAGCGGAAGGCCGCATGGAGTCAAGTCTTATACGGGACATAATGTATGGACGTCGCCTTCCGAAGCATCCGCTGGCTCAAGACTTGTATTTGAGAGATGAGAGAGAGAGAGCTGAGTGACTTGTAATGTGTGAAGAGTGAGCTTGAGTGATTGTAATCTTGGCCTTGCGCCCTATTGTAATCCTTGTTCCAATATCAATAAATGTACTTTTTGAATGACTTGTGTTTGCTTTAAATTTCTACTGCTATTATTTAATGTCTCTGCTTGGGACTTCTGTGCGACGACCCCGTCACAGCTGCTGAAATCGGCCGTTATGGAACCCGCCTTGCACGAGCGCAAATCTAGGCTCGTGTGGCATCACGCCTTAGCAAGGACGATCACTCCTACGGGAGCGAGGCATGACAGCTTGGAGCCGTCACTCTCTGGGAGAATCTACATGGGAGAGGGAGTCGGACATAAGGGAGAGATACCCTTACTTGTTTGACCCGCCAGCCGCGAGGGAACCATTCGTTCTCGCTTGATACCTTAGAGGTTAGTCTTAATAGTAGCCTTAGTCATTGTTTTAATTGCTTGCTATGTTAGGATGTTTGTAGAGTCTTCTATCCTTGTGAATTTCGAAGACAAAATTTTTCAAGAAGGAAAGATTTGTGAGCCCCTGAATTTAGTTAATATTTAAAATAGGGTTTTTATAAACTACAAATGATTATTTTAGCCTTAAAATAATTTATTATAATTTTTAGAAATTTTCTAGAATTTTTAAATGATTTTTTAAATGGTTTTAAAACCTTAAAATATTATTTTGTAATTATTTAAATTATTTTTATGACAGTTTATAATTTATTGAATTGTTTTAAATCAGATTTGCAAATTTTATTTTGTCTGTGCAAATTCAATTTGCACAAACAACAGCGGGGGGCTAGTTACAAATATAAAATTTGCATTTTTTTATGGCGGTGGGCTGTTTTGCCATTTGCCTTTTTACGAGGGTTTTTCTGTAAAAATACCCTCGTCGTCGGCTGGCCATTGGCCGAACGGCGACCGGCGACTGACCTAGCCAAAATCCTAATTCCTTTTTCCTACCCGAAAACCCCAAATTGACCCCAAATCCTAGCCTATAAAACCCCCCAGTCGAAACCCTAACCCTAATCCCTACCCCGACCGCCCTAGCTACCACCCCACACTCGTCTTCTCCTATGAACCTTGTCGAAACCCTAGATCTAGGATTCCTGCCGTCCTAGGCCACTTCCCGACGAGCCACCACCACCAATCGACTCGTCTCAGCGAGGCGACTCGGCTCAAATTTTCTCTGACCACCCCGACATCTCCTCCGCCGTGCAGCAGTCCCATTTTCCGGACACGTATGTGTCACTCCCTCTGTGGGTCGTGTCTGTGTCTCGCGTACACATGGAAGAGTCGTCGTGTGTTGATGAGTCTAGTGCTGGCCTTGGATACGACTGACTCGTGGCAGAACGCGGATATTCGCCTCGGACACAAGACTCGTGTCATATATAATCATTTCGTGTCCTTAACTGTCAGGACACGAAACTTTGGTTTTGGGTTTCGGGTTTGAATTAATGTTAACGGGTTTAAACCCGCACAGCAATGGGTTAACAGTATTTAGGTTTACTGTTTATATTAGGTTCGGGTTCAGGCCCAATGGGTTTGGGCTGGGCTTACTTTTAATATATATATATATATATATATATATATATATATATATATATATATATATATAAAAAAATATATATATATATATATATATATATATATATATATATATATATATATATATATATATGCTATTTAAATATATATAAAATATATATATATATATATATATATATATATATATATATATATATATATATATATATATATATATATATATATATATATATATATATATATATATATATATATATATATATATGTAGAGAAAAAATATATATATATATATATATGCTATTTGAATATATACATACTTGTGCTTTTGTAAGCCCCCTCAAATTTTGGGATATTTTATTTAAATTATATATATAATTTTTTTTTACAGTATTTATTATTTTTGCTAGATATTATGATTGAGATTTTGAATAAATGGTGGATATTGTTATACTATAAGTATATTATGTACCAAAAACCTCTAGAGTATATTATGTATTTTAGAAGTTTAGGAATTTTATTGCTATACTTGGTAAAGAAAAAGAATATATATATATATATATATATATATATATATATATATATATATATATATTAGTTTTAAATAACTTATAATTAGTTTTTTTTCTATTAATGCAAGAAATTGCTATAGAGAAAATTTACTTTTATATATAAAAAATATATTCTGGAATTCTTTTAGGGAAATGTAGAATTTATTTTGAAATTTATTTTGATTTACAAAGTATATATTTGTATATATATATTTAAATCTATAGTTTTTTAAAAAATAAAATAAAAATAAAATATATACTTTACCTCACGAGATTTTGAAAATCTCGTGAGTACAGTGATGTATATTTCTCCCGCACAGGGAGAACGTAATTCCGGGGAAGGGGAGATCCCGAACTAAGCCGATTTTGAATCAAATTGATTCAAATCAAACCCAGATAAATCTACAACAGATTCTCCATAGATCCTAATAATCCTATTCGCAAACCAACTGTATAAATCGAGTTTATATTAAGTTAAAAAAAACAAGAAAAACGCAGGCCGAACCCTATAATCCTTCACAACCTCTCCTCGACACGGAATCGCCACCCAAATCATCGACACCAGCGTCTCCGCGAAGCCCAGGCGACCTCCTCCAGCCACCTGTAGCTTGCTGACGGCCGTCGTTGGCCGACTGTAGCCAGGGAACGCCCCGGCCGATCAGAAAATAGGGGAGCTCTGTTTAAAAACAAATTGTGAGGTACCCTTCTTTTCGATCCCCTTTCTTCTCGCTTACTAATTCGTTTTCAATTTCGTTGAATCCTCTAGAAATCCTACATAACCATCTCGAATTCCCATCAAGGGGATTCAAATATTATTGCGCGACCAGCCCAAGAAATAGACGTAGAGTCGAAGAAAAACTGACTGAAACGACACCTAAAAACCAGTACGATACCCACCCTTGGAAGGCAAAAATTTGCCGATTCCTCGACTGTATTGTAAATCTGTTTGAATAGGTTTGATAGCAACATATACCCTATGGAAACCCAATTTGTAATTTTATTTTTCAATGATTAGTCTGTAAGTAATTCACTTTCAAAGTTTAGCGAAAAATTGTCTTTAAAACATTAAAAATTTAGAAAACTTTTTCGATACGGCGTGCGCCCCGACAAATCGGGCGACGTGGTCGCACGCTATACGCATCGAAGGGCGCATATGGACGTTGCCGACGTGTGGGAACTGACGGAACTCAGTTTCGTCGTGTGTACGCGACGAAATCAGTCCGTATCCGTCGAGATACCCACGTATCGCCAATTTGTAAACTTTGCCCTAACTTCGTGTACAGTTGTCGTATCGAGACAAAACTTGCGCCAACAGGTTCGAATCAAAATTCTGGTCCTATGTACCAAGTTTGGATCGATTCTGAGAAGGTCGAATCGGAACCCCTTTTTGGCCCGCGGTCCACTCAAACGGGCGATTTTGTACGCAGCTCCTCAGAATCCAAAACTGGACATACCGTTGAGTTCTTCTCCTCAAACTGAATCCGTAGACATATAGTTTGACGACTTTAGAGACCATAGATACTGGCTCACATTTTGGTTTAAAATGGGTCCAACGGCGGACATCGTTTTGACCCAAAATTATAATTTTGCCCCGTTCCAGAATTTAACTTTTGGACAGACATTTCCTTGTAGGAGCGTAAAAAGTGCTTCAAAGAAAGAGTCATCTCATTCATAAGTGATCTACTTTACGCCTAGAGGAATGGGTAACCTCTTTACGCCCAAGATTAGGCTAATCGCTTTATGCCTAAGCAAGCTGATCATTTTACGCTCGGGGCTACACCCATGGTTTTACGCCAAAGACAGAGCAGTATACTTCACGCTGGACAAAGCTGTCAAATCTAGCATTTAATGCAAACTCTGACATGAAGATATTAATGATGGAATTTACCACAGAATTCAATGGGATTTATCTTATACAAAGACCATTATTGTCGTTTATGGGGATCGAGCTACATTACGCTCACTGTATGGTTTCTTTTACGCACGAAGTTTTACATGAGTCCTTACGCTCATAAAACAACATGTGCGTAAAGTCTATTTGAGCCATTTTTACGCTCAAGGTTATTTAATAACCACTTTACGCTGGAAACCTATGACAGAGCTATTTTACGCTCATCTTACTGCTTTACGCCCAGAGGATGTTGGGGCTATTTTTACGCCCTATTCTTTCTGGCCAGTTTGGAACGTGGTTTGCCTACATGGCCTTCATGCCACATATTTCGAAGAACGTGTGTACATGATTCCTATTCTTACTGAAATGATGGGACGCTTGTCAACGTATACAAAGTATGACTTTGATCATGGGTGGCAGTTGTTAGCGTAAAGACAGATTTTGATGCTCTTTTACGCACAGAAGCCCCAGTCTATAAATAGACTCATTTTTCTCAAGGAGACACACAGAGAGAGAACAGGAGAGAATACAGAGATCAGGACTTCGAGATTTTGATTCTCCAGAGCATTCTTCTTCAACTTTTCTTCCAGAACAGAGTGAAGCAAAGCAGGAAAGCATTCGGTCTCGCCATCAGTGCCCAAGTGCGTCGATACATTTCTGGTGACTTAGTTCTTCCAAGTTGTTCTACTTCAAGCAGTAATCTTCTTCATCATCATATGGTCCAACGAACAAAGTGATCACTTACGAATCAGACTTCCATAGCAATACTTCCCCAGAATCAAATTTGTACTTCTTGTACTTTTTCTCGTTTTATTTTCAAAATCTAACACTTTTGTTTGGCAATTTTGTTAAGTGAAATAAAATGGCGACTCTGCTGGGGACGACTTTCTCCTCTGACGAGGAAGTGATTGCTCAATATGATGATGTTTCAGTCAGTTCGACTAAGAAGACTCTGGTTGTACACTTCGACCAGACTGCCTATGAAGAAATGCTCCAAACTGGGGGTGGTTCTCGCCACTCCAATGTTCAAAAGTCTCACAAAGCACGAAAAGTTTGGATTCCCAAATCCAAAGTGGTTTCTGATCTCTCTGTGACTTCTGGTGAAAAGGGAATTCTTTCCACTCCTGTCGTAGGGGCTCCCGTTCGTAACGAGGCAGTCCTTACTTCAGAGTTGCACTCAAAGTGTGATGATTTATCTCCCATTTGTAACGGAGAAGATAATCAGGTTTCACGCCCACTGCGTAAGAATCAAGTTTTACGCTCAGTGGGTAAGAACCAAATTTTACGCTCAAGGCATAAGAATGAGTCTTCCATTTGTAATGTGGCAGATTCTAATATTTATGAGTGTAAGAACCCATCTTCCGTCGGTGACGAGGTAGATTCACACAAATTACGCTCCTCGCGTAAAACAAAATCTCCCATCTGTGATGTGGAAGATAATCAATTTTTACGTTTTACGCGTAAAGGTAAGTCTCCTGTCTGTGACAGTGTAGATAAAATTCACAACGATGTTTGCACATCTAATGTGAATATACCTAAACGCATACAGCGTAAAAGTGATGTTGGTAAAACTTCTGTCCTACACCAACAACCTTCTTATACTGCTTTACGCAAAGTACCAAACTTGCAAATCACACGCCATGAAAATGGGGTCCTTCGTGCAAAATCTCAAGATTTACGCACACAACTCCAAATGCGTAAAAATGTACAGTTTGGTTCTGCGAATGAAGCCAGTAATCTTCTTTATACACAGGGGACTAAACATTTTTCTACCCCAAATGTAATAAAGAAGAATATTCCCTCCACTTCTTTGACTTACGTGAATTGCTAATGCAAAAGCGTAAGAATTCACAATCTCCGGTGATGCTCCCCCAAGAAAGACATCAATGTGGATATCATCAAGTTGTGATCAATTGTTGTTGTTCAGCTTCAAAACGATCAGTTTTTGATCGACTGAATTTTTTACTTCAACATCACGCTGAAGACCAAAAAGATAAGTTGTCATATGCATCAGTCAACATGGCATCTCATACTAACAGAGGACGACGTCCGAGACAAAATACGTCCCAAACCCCAGGTCAGCAACAGTTCAACAGACTTCTTGATTCCTTTGAAGGAGTATATCAGAATACTCGATCAAGAAGACAAGGACGATTACAAAATTCTGATTCAGAAGCTGGGGGTACCCAATCTGTTGAGTCTGATACCGATAGTGTGGATTCATACTTTTATACTAATCCCTCTATATCTTCAAGAGAGGTTGAATCCTAAGCTGTTGGAGATGAACCAGAGACGTCATCTGCTAATACGGAACAACGTCTCACTGCCGTGGAGCAATCATTGAAAGACATGCTCAACATGGTGCAAAGCATGCATCAAATAATTTCGAATCAGCAAACTGCTCAACCCTCAGTAATAACTCCGGTACCAGCAGCAGCACAAACTCAAGATAGTCAAGGGGCTGATATACCTTCGAATATTCAAGAACCTGCTGTTAATCAAAATTCTGCATCTCCAGATCCCATCATTCCAGAAGATGTACCACCTCCAGTGGAGGTTACGGTACATCCAACGACTATTCAATCAAATGTGCTTCCTCAAACCAGTGAAGCTATTCAAGCAGTGCGTAAACTCAAAGCACAGTTTGAGATTTTGAGGCACAAAGATCAGCTCCAGAGGTTAGGGATTAAGCAACCCTATCCTCCTCATTGGAATGATGTACCCTTTCTACCGAAGTTCAAGCCACAATCCATGGTTTTATTCGATGGAAAAGCATCTCCCAGTCAATATATCAATTACTTTGATATTATGACTGTACACTTGCAGAAAAATGATGCTCTTCTTACTCGAGTATTCATTGGGTGTTTGATGGGTTCAGCTTATGACTGGTATCGTAGCTTACCCGATAACTCTATTTCGTCTTTTGACGAATTCAAGGCAATGTTTCTCTTCCGCTTCTATGAAGGAGGTATGGACATGAACATGTCCTCCTTAATAGAAATAAAACAAAAGGAGAAAGAAGATACTCGGACGTTCATTGAACGTTTTTGACAGGCTACTCTAAAGATGCCTCCTGGTATGCCAGATTCAGCGTTGATCGATACATGCAAGATGAATCTGCGACCATCCATTGCTGTCTTCACAGGTTTCCAATTCTCAGATTGGGCTTCATTTATCATAGCAGCAGTTTCTGCCGAAACCAATGGTAGGTTGGCTCGGAAACATGGGATAATTTTCGCTTCAGAAGATAAAGAAAAGAAGAGTAATCCTGGTAATAATCCTGGCAATCGTAATATGAAAGGAAAAGATACTCTTATGGTCAGTCTTTCCAAGAACAAAACGGCGTCAAGTAATCAGGAATCCTCCAGGTCAAAGGAAGAATACTCTTTTGACGAAAGTGATATCCCAGGGATATTTCAGTGTCTGGTAAAAAGTGGCAAACTTCAGATTCCAGAGCCAAAAAGGCCTAATGAGGTGAATCTGACTGACAATCCCAAATATTGTATCTATCATAGATACATTAATCATCCTACCAGTGCTTGCTACGTCTTGAAAAAGAAGATCCAAGAACTGATAAATGGTGGTGCTATCGCTTTAACCAATGATGACCATACGTTACGACCAATATGGTTTCTCTTCAGTTCGGAGATTTTCCTCCACAGCAAGTCCCAGATGGAATTATTCTAATTCCGAAGGCGACGATAAAGATCGTGAATATTCCGCCTGCCAGAGAAGAAAGTATAGGATTGCTGCCACTCACATTAAAGAATAGTAAAATTATGTGGGTACATCCTGACTTATTGCCTGAATTGGAAAATGAAGGTAAAACTTCAAAATCCAAGAAGGGCAAGAAAGTCAAAAACTGCAATATGATTTCTCATGTTATTCCAGATTCTGATGACTTGGATCATCTATGGGATGACCTTCCTTTAGAAGATAGACTGAAAGGACTGAACATTTGTCCTCCAAGTCTAGCTCCCCCTACCAAGCTCAAGCTTACCCATCAGCAGTGGCTAGCCATGAATAGTGTCCCTTTATATCGAGTACAACAAGTCTTTGCTGCTTATGAAAACGATCCAACAGGGATTTTTCCTAATCCTTCTCCTCCTGTAACTACAGAGACATCTATTCTTTATTCTCCTGAGGTTACAGAAGGTCTTGCTTCTTCCTCTTCCTCTGTTGAAACACCTGTCAAAAGTCTGCTGCCCACTCACTTGTATAGTCAGCAATCTGTTCATCTTATGAAAAAGATGGGTTACGACTTTCAAAAGGCAGAAGGTTTGAATTATGATAAAGGAATACGGCTTCCTTTACAAATTCAAAACCAGAATTCCACTGCTGGATTGGGTTCTGAAATGCCTCATAACAACCCCCACAAGAAGAAGGCTAAGGGAAGAAAAATTAAATCCTGTAATATGGTATTTCCTTCTCCTGAGTCTGAAGAAGAAACTTTTGCTAGTACAAGATCTGGAAACGAGTACCACAAAGACTATGAGGGATCCTCTAAAGCAGCAGAAGATGTAGTGGAGACTCTACCAGTTCAACCTTCTTTGTTCCTGTTAAACCGTCTGTGGTTGAAAAGGGGAAACAGAAGGCAGTACGCTTTGATATCCCATTGAAGCCTGCTTCTAATTATGGGGTGGTGATGAAGCCTTACAAATTTGACATTCTAGCCCAGTTAGCCAATACTCCGGCTAGACTTTCTATATTTGAACTGCTTCGCCTTTCTAGAGAAAGCAGGGAGACTTTGAGCGAAGCTTTACTTCAAGCAGATTCATGCTTGGCACAACTCAAGACTCCTGATAATATACCAGTATCATGTCCGCAATGTCATAGTGTGATGGAAGCAATTTTCAACATCACCTTTACACAAGAGGATATGCTATTGAAACACAACAAGCATGATAGGCCTCTGTGTTACACTGGATATATTGGATCCACTGAAATTGATAGGATCTACATCGATCCTGGGTCTTCAATTAGTATAATTCTTCAGAGTATGCTAAGACCCCTGAGGATTCCTACTAGTGAGCTGACTTACACTAGTACTACGATAGTCGGTTTTAACTCTGGCAAGAGGAAACCACTGGGGAAGATTCGTCTGCAGATTCAGATTGGTGATCTTCGAACTATGGTAACTTTCTATGTTATCAACTCGGACGTATCCTACAATATTCTTCTTGGAAGACCGTGGATTCATGAGCACAATATTGTGCCTTCAACTCTTCACCAATGTTTTAAATATGTGGACTCCCAAGGAGTTATGAAAACTGAGTTTGCTGATATTAATCCGTTCAAGGGTGTTGAAGCCTACTTCTCCGATTCAAGACTTTATAAACAAGAACATGTGAAAGATATATCAGACATGGCTGAAGATCAATCACCCTCTGAGGATCACTCTATTAATGAAGATCCGCCAGAGGAGCAACCTTTGAAGATCATAGTCAAGGGACGAATCCAATTCCAACCTGTCAATGATCAACCTTTAATGATCAAGGTTAAAGGAAGAACTCAAACTTCATCTGAGGAATCAATAAATATTCCTGCTAAGAGCCAAGTTCAACCTTTGATGATTAAGGTCAAAGGATGTGCTTCTTGCACGAATGATCCAGAACTACCGTTGATTGTCAATCTTGGCAAAACTACGCAGAAGACGGATGATGGTTCGTTGTTGATTAATCCGAAGCGTAGCAATTAGACTGTAAATGATGTAAATACTGATCATTCTGTACTTTTTGATATCAATGAAGATTTCCTGTTCGAGTATATGGCTATCAAGTTTATTGAAAGAATGACTTTATCTTCTGATAATCAAAATCATCAATATAAAGACAACGTAGAATCGGAAGAAATTCTATTCATCAAATCCGATATTTCTCATTCCTCATATTGTGAATCTGGGCAAGTACTCTCAGTCAATATGGTTCAAACCAATGATGAGTCAGAGCCATTTAAAAATAATTCTTGGGCTCAACAAATGGATACTCAATGGGAACTTTGTTTTGAACAACGACAACCACCTACAGAAGATGAGGTTATCCAGATTGATGTCGGAGACGGAGTTACGTCCAAACCAATATTCATCAGTAAGAATCTTTCTGAAGATGAAAAGGAAGAGCTAATAAAACTTATAAAAGATTACATTGACATCTTTGCATGGAGTTATGAAGATATGCCAGGGCTAGATCCTACATTTGCTACCCATAAACTCAATATTTTTTCTAATGTCAAGCCTGTAAAATAATAGCAACGACGCTTTAGACCAGATATGATGGATGCAATTGAGGCAGAAGTTAAAAAGCTGATTATGTGTGGCTTTGTTCGTAAAGAACAACACCCAGATTGGGTGGCCAATATTGTTCCTGTTATGAAGAAGAACGGAAAAGTCTAAGTTTGTATAGATTACCGAGATCTTAATACGGCTTATCCAAAAGATGAATTTCCACTTCCAATTACTGATATCATGATAGACAATACATGTGGTTTTGAATACATGTCTTTCATGGACGGATTCTCAGGATACAATCAAATCAAGATGCATCCAGAAGATGAGAAGCACACCGCTTTTCGTACACCTCTTGGGGTCTACTGTTATACAGTTATGCCGTTTGGTCTTAAAAATGCTGGTGCCATATATCAACGGGCTATGAGCAATATCTTTCAAGAACATCTACGGAAGATAGTTGAATGCTATGTAGATAACATCGCTGTTAAAAGTCGATCAAAGGATGATCACATTCAGGACTTGAGAACAGTATTTGAATTGATGCGTCAGCATCAATTGAAAATGAACCCTACTAAGTCTTTCTTAGGGGTCTCCAATGGCAAGTTTCTAGGATTTGTCATTACCTCTCAAGGTATCCATGTTGATCCTGACAAGGTTAAAGCAATTCTTGAAATGCGACCTCCTCGTAATCTGGAAGAACTCCGTGGCTTTCAGGGCCGTATTGCCTATATCAGAAGATTTATATCTAATCTTTCTGGGAGATGTCAACCTTTCTCCCGTCTATTAAAGAAAGGGGTATCTTTCGTCTGGGATGAAGCGTGTCAAAAAGCCTTCAATGACATTAAGCAATATCTTACAAATCCACCTGTTCTGGTACCTCCGGTGGTAGGGAGACCATTTTTTGCTATATGTTCGAGCTTTAGATCATTCACTTGGCGCTCTTCTAGCACAAAAAAGTGATATGGGTCATGAACAAGTAATATATTATCTGAGCAGAATGATGGTCGGAGCCGAACACATATATACTCCTGTAGAAAAGGAATGTCTAGCTTTGGTTTTTGTCGTCCAAAAGACAAGACATTATGTGACAGGACAGACTATTCATGTCATCTCCAGAATAAATCCCATTCGGGTATTGATGAGAAAACCTAGCATTCTTAACTCCAGGTTGGCCACTTGGGCGATGTTGCTTACTCCTTATGACATGGTTTATGTACCTCAGAAATCAATAAAGGGTCAAGCATTAGCCGATTTCTTGACTGCTCACCCTATACCTGAAACATCAAAATTATATGAGGACATTCCAGATGAAGTCGTGGATTGTAACCTGACTTTGAAGAATGACATATGGTAATTATATTTTGATGGAGCATCACGAGTAGGACCTAAAGGCAATATTGTCTCTGGGGTAGGTATCGTCTTGGTTTCTTCTGACAAAATGGTCATATACCGTGCCTATTCTCTCAATGAACCATGCTCCAACAATGTAGCAGAATATAATACTCTATTAATTGGTCTCCAAGTTGTAAAACAACTGGATATTGAGTTCCTAGAAGCTTATGGAGATTTCCAATTGATCGTTAATCAAGTTAGAGGGACTTATGATGTCAGAAATCCCGATCTCATCCCTTATCATCATGTGGTAGTTGAATTGGTCCTTTCATTCAAAGGATTCTTCATTGAGTTTGTACCACGCTCTCAAAATGTGGAAACTGATGCTCTTGCCAGTTTAGCTGCAGACCTAGCTATTCCAATCCGGAGACAAAATACAATTACTTTGTTGGATCGAGACTTGTTTTGTGTTAAGAATAATTTGTATATTGAACAAAGTTATACTACAGAATCAAGTTCCCAGCAGAAGATTGGAGAACTCCATTCATTGATTATGCAGTCCATAGGATTTTGCCTGAAGATCCGAAAGAAGCTGCATCAATCAAAAGACGATCGTTTCAATTTTATTATGATTCGTCTTTACATATGCTATACCGTCGTTCTTATGATGGACTCTTGCTGCGTTGTCTCTCAGAAAGTGAAGATAAACAAACACTACGAGAAGCTCATGACGGTATTTGTGGTGCTCATCAACCAGGTCCTAAATTATAAGACCGCATTCGAAGAATGGGGTATTATTGGCCTTCTATGATAGCAGATGCTGTAGACTATGCCAGAAGATGTAAAGCATGTCAGATTTATGCTGATTTTATTCATCAACCGTCTGAATTTCTACATCCTACAGCAGCCTCTTGGCCCTTTGAAGCTTGGGGTATGGATGTCATTGGTCCTATTTATCCTCCTTCTATTAAAGGACATCGGTTTATACTAGCTATAACCGATTACTTTTCGAAATGGGCAGAAACAGTCCCCCTTGTGGAAGTAAAAACATCTAATGTGATCAGTTTTATCAAGCACCATGTTATTTATCGTTTCGGGATTCCTCGACGGATAATTCATGACAATGGTCCACAATTTGCCAGTCAAGCATTTTATCGATTCTGTGACAAGAATTAAATTCAGAATTTGGCTTCTACGACTTATAATCCAGCTGCTAATGGTTTAGCTGAAGCTTCAATAAGACGATCATCAAACTTCTCAAAAAGTTTGTCTCTTTTAATAAACGTGATTGGAATGAGAAACTTGGAGAATGTTTATGGGCTTATCGAACAACAGTCCGGACTCCTACTGGTTTTACACCATTCGAATTAGTTTACGGATGCGAAGCTATTCTCCCATTGGAAATTCAGATCCCTTCTCTAAGAATAGCCATTGCTAATGAGCTAACTACGGAGAATAATGATCGCTTACGACTCCAAGAACTTGAAGGTTTGGATGAGAAGCGTCTTCAAGCACAACAACACAATGAACTGTATCAAGCCCGCATATCTCGAACTTTTAATCGTAAAGTTAAGGAAAGGTCATTCAAAGTGGGCGAGCTCGTATTAGCTGTTCGGAGACCGATGGTAATGACTCATAAAAGTAAAGGGAAATTCTAAGCAAAATGGGAAGGCCCTTATGTAATCGAGTCTGTGTTTTCCAATGGTGCCTATCGGTTGTCAAAGCCCAATGGAGATCTACTCATGCTACCGATCAATGGCAAATTTCTGAAGAAATACTTTGTATAAAAAAAGACAGAAAAAAATAATAATAAAACTTCTTTTATTATTTTTGTTCAAAATAAAAGATTAAGGACGAGGGCCACTCCCTTCCTTATTGAATACATAGTCGGCCAATGCATAGAAGGCATCATTTCCTGAACACATGAGAAATTTGCAGGCAGCCATCCTCGACGCTTCTTCTTCAGGAGTTTTTCCTGGCTCTACTAAAAAAGTAAGAATGTCTTCGGGTGGCTTGGGCGCAGAAGAGCTTCCACCTATTTTGATTGAGCCTGATGAGCCAGATGCAGGAAGATCAACAGGGAATGTCTCAATGATACCCTCGACTTTATGGAAGACTTCATTCTTTCGCTGGGCATCCTCGGAAGACATTTTCAAACAGAGGAGGAGAAATAAGAATGAAGGGTTACAAGCAATTCTCATCTATTTATGGAGGATGATTACTAACGACTTTTTCTGAAAAGGCTCGTCCATTCATGTCACCAGGTTCATCCATTTTAATTATGGAATTTGAATCGTCCTTTCTGTTCCCAAGAAACACGCTGATCCATCCACCACCTTGATATTTATGCTCATAATATCCGTCTTCCTAATCCCCAGCTACCAAGGTTTGGTTAAGCTGACTTCTTATTTCCAGGGAAAGGGGTTTTTATACCTTCTATTTTTATCAATTGATTAGAAAGTGGGATTCACTATTTCTCATGTTTTCATGACCTCTGAATAAATATTAAATCTACTTTCTTTTCCTATCTATCATTTCTATTTTGACCTCTGCATAGATATTAGTCTAATTTTCTTTCGAGTTCATATATGCTATTATGTCCATATTACCTCTGATAGTATCATATACTCTAAAACAGAAAATAGGATTTCATTTATCTATCATGTCCTTATTACAACCAAATAGATACAAATCATTGATCATAGAAGAATCATCATTTCATTCCCATATCATCAAAAAGTCTATTACATTTCTTATACTTTCTTACAAGTTATAATGGAAATCTTTTACATTCTTGGATTTTCATTCTATACACACAACGATAGCCTAATGGAGATCTATTTCTTCTTTGGATCTTCTTCGTCGGATTCGTTGTTGGTGTCAGTTCCTTACTGTCTGAGCCTCAATGACGACCAGAACAGAAGGAATCAAACTCTGGTCTTCTCTCTCAGACGAGAGGAGAATCCCAGAGTGTGGCAGCCCGAAGGCGCGTTGCTGCCAACACAATTGGTGGATTAGTGGCGGCACCTCAAAGGAGATAGGAATGTATCCGGCATTGGGATACGATTCCTAGTTCTGCCGTGCAAGGAACTCTACTACCCGATTCCTCGGGGTAGAGTTGACTCCACCATCCAACTCTCCGTGTATAAAGGCTCTTCCTACCAACAGAGGAAGACCCTTCTATCTCACGAAGAGTTCTGAGTTGTCTGATTTGCGCGTCAAAAGCGCATGAGCTCCCTGATGTTGATGTCAGAAGAACGTTCTTCACAGCGTCAAAATTGCCTATGCCGGTTCTGGAAAAGCTGCTCAGCCAAACTTCTGCAGAAACAACAAAGAAGAAGTGTTTTTCAGAAGTATTATCAGATGCGTATTAAACGCTAATTAAAATAGATCAACAAGGCTTTTTACGCCGATGATTCAACAAGGCTTTTACGCCGATGATTCAACAAGGCTTTTACGCCGATGATTCAACAAGGCTTTTACGCCGATGATTCAACAAGGCTTTTACGCCGGTGATTCAGCAAGGCTTTTACGTCAGCGCTTCAGCAAGGCTTTTACGCCAGTGCTTCAGCAAGGCTTTTACGCTAGTGCTTCAGCAAGGCTTTTACGCCAGTATTCCAGTGAGTTTTTATGCTCGTCAAGAATTTACATTCATAAAGTAGATGTATTCAACGAAAAATTCGAAAGACAAATACTTGCTTACTATCAGATTTACCATTTGAGTCGAATGGTTTGGCTCTAATGGTGGTTGAATCTGCGTTTAATGACTGGGCATACAAAAGAACACCGTGGGAAAGCTTCGCCATCCTCATTTGTTGGAGAACAACATCACAGAAAGTTATCTTCAGAGGAATGAGTTTGAGAATATATGAAACATTCTCGGCTATTTATAAAGGCTGAAGAATTGTTGGGATGAGTCTATTTCGGGGGAAGATCCTATTTAAAGGCTCTCGTAACCACAAGACAGACGCCACGAGTCAGGTTTGTTTCTTGGGAATGAACAACCATAGAAGCAGTCAAAAGAAGTGTTGAACAGTTCTATGTATCAACAGATGAGATTAACATCAAAACTTTTTTTATAAAAAGGGGGGAGTGGACCCCTACATATAAGAGAGTCGCAATACATGGAATTTCATTTTTCCTCTCCTTCGCTGGACTGACGAAGGGAGGCACCTAACTCACGCATGTTGTGAATCCCGGAGCGAC
Source organism: Iris pallida (assembly GCA_029216955.1). Lineage (NCBI taxonomy): Eukaryota > Viridiplantae > Streptophyta > Magnoliopsida > Asparagales > Iridaceae > Iris > Iris pallida. Next base: position 663,446 of record JANAVB010042814.1, on the reverse strand, counting down.
GTATCAGTTTTAAAAATGCTTCTGTATCGCCTGAACCCTCATATGCAGTCGGGAGACCACCATCGATGCGACTGAAGACTGCTGGAGTTAATCCGAAGCATGCTACAAAGTTGCGTGCTCGCTCAAAGTCAATCCTTGGGCGCCATGTCACTATGGAGATGAATGACAAGAGTGAAGAATTTTTCGTATTTATACGGTTAAATCAGCTCTTCATATTCCTCATTGAAAACGGTTCATTATAAATGCAAAACTCGGGAAAGCGAAAAGGCCTTTAAGAGTTTCGAAAAAGGAAATTCATTGTGACAATTAAGTGTTAACCGACACTGTTGAAGATTACGCCGACTGTTGGACATCCCCGCTTTTACGCGGATGGCTGTTGCGTATCCCAAATTTTACGCTAGCAGGTCAAATCTCAACTTTTACGCTTCTGTTCAAAGTATTTCAAAATTTGGAGATATTTGAAAACTTTGAAGGGGGTCTTGTAGGAGCGTAAAAAGTGCTTCAAAGAAAGAGTCATCTCATTCATAAGTGATCTACTTTACGCCTAGAGGAATGGGTAACCTCTTTACGCCCAAGATTAGGCTAATCGCTTTATGCCTAAGCAAGCTGATCATTTTACGCTCGGGGCTACACCCATGGTTTTACGCCAAAGACAGAGCAGTATACTCCACACTAGATAAAGCTGTCAAATCTAGCATTTAATGCAAACTCTGACATGAAGATATTAATGATGGCATTTACCATAGAATTCAATAGGATTTGTCTTATACAAAGACCATTGTTGTCGTTTATGGGAATCGAGCTACATTACGCTCACTGTATGGTTTCTTTTATGCACGGAGTTTTACATGAGTCCTTACGCTCATAAAACAACGTGTACGTAAAGTCTATTTGAGCTATTTTTACGCTCAAGGTTATTCAATAACCACTTTACGCTGGAAACCTATGACAGAGCTATTTTACGCTCATCTTACTGCTTTACGCCCAGAGGATGTTAGGGCTATTTTTACGCCCTATTCTTTCTGGCCAGTTTGGAACGTGGTTTGCCTACATGGCCTTCATGCCACATATTTTGAAGAACGTGTGTACATGTATCCTATTCTTACTGAAATGATGGGATGCGTGTCAACGTATGCAAAGGATGACTTTGATCATGGGTGGCAGTTGTTAGCGTAAAGACAGATTTTGATGCTCTTTTACGCACAGAAGCCCCAGTCTATAAATAGACTCATTTTTCTCAAAGAGACACACAGAGAGAGAACAGAAGAGAATACAGAGATCAGGACTTCGAGATTTTGATTCTCCAGAGCATTCTTCTTCAACTTTTCTTCCAGAACAGAGTAAAGCAAAGCAGGAAAGCATTCGGCCTCGCCATCAGTGCCCAAGTGCGTCGATAGCTTTCTGGTGACTTAGTTCTTCCAAGTTGTTCTACTTCAAGCAGTGATCTTCTTCATCATCATATGGTCCAAGGAACAAAGTGATCATTTACGAATCAGACTTCCAAAGCAATAGTTCCCCAGAATCAAATTTGTACTTCTTGTACTTTTTCTTGTTTTATTTTCAAAATCCAACACTTTTGTTTGGCAATTTTGTTAAGTGAAACATTCCTAGACATATTATTTATATTGAACACGTTTGTGATGTTTGTTTCAGCATCCGGAGCTCCTTGTGGATTTTGACTCTCGTGTTGACGATACTGATTGTTGGATTTTGCTGCTTTTTGCACCACCCTCAGGCAAGATACCTTGCCTTAATTACTGTTTATAATTAGATGCATCTTTATTTATTTATTTACTGTATATTTATTTTTGTTCTCAGTTGGATCCATTACTTGCTATTTTTAGTTCACTTTATTTGCTTTCAGTTATTTTTTCTTCTTACCTTTTGTATGCATATGGACCTAGTCTTAGCGAACTACCTTCTGTTAGTGACCTTGGGTGGGTGAAGACAGTTAAATATATGGGCTACCCCAATTCTAAAAGCTGTAGTAACTGCGTACTACGGTAGTCGAGTCGCGAGGGTCACTAGCCTCGAGCTAGGTGGACTGATGGGTCACGTGGGCCGCTAGCCTCGAGTTATGCCGGCTGATAGTATTGGTACTTAACGTGTGCATGTTGTGAATTATTACCTTGTCCTCGGGGAGTCAGCCTTCATCTGCCCATACATCGATATGTCTTCTAAATTACCTACTAGAAAGGTTATGAGACCTTAGCAAATTTCATGTTCCAATTATGGCATGGAAAAATGTCACATCACGGAATAGTAAGTTACCCCTTGTCCTTGTTTGGTTGTAGGGGTAGCCTATTGTTTCGATGATGGGATATTGAGCCGTGTTATGGTTTGGACACTTTTACTTTATCTTTGTTTTATGGTACATTTATATTCAGTTCATATGGTATGTTCTTCCTGTATCTTGTTACGTCACTCTGAGGACCTGGTGATCTCTCCAGGTATAGATGATTTTTTGCAGGAGTATGGCTCGACACTGGATTCTTCATACCTTGTTAACGAGGCGTCTCCCGCTGATATCTAGTTTTATGTTATTCTTTGAGACTCATAGTGGACATCTACTTTATTTTAGATTATTTTCATAGCTGTTTGGTGTGGGCATGTCCACCCGGCTATCTTTTGACTCACTCATTTATTCTATTTGGACTTATTATATCTTCTGTGTGTGCTGTGGATGAGATATAGATTTATGATTTACTGGCCTGCAATTTATATTATTACAGCTTATGTATATACGAAGATTCCATATATTGGAGTATTCTTCGTATATATGCAGCTGGCATGCTACGTTCCTAGTCCTATGTATTTTGGGACTGGGGCGTTACATGTTTTTGTGGTGGCCCATGCAGGTCAGAAAATATTGTTAGGTTACATGACTGTGCCTAGTAAGCTTGCATATAGGAATATGAATAGTATCTCATCCATGATTATTGCCTCATTTGACCTCCAACTTTTTAAACTCTCTCTGATTAACTGTACTGCTTCATATCCGACCCTTCATACTATTAGACTAATTCATGCTTGGTAGAGGTTAGGACGATGACTCGTACTAAGTAGACATGTTCCATCATTCCAACATTACTACTTTAACTTTTATAAGTTGGGTAGAATGCCTCACTACATAACACTTCCTTGACCGTAACCATGGCCTCAGACCAGAAGGCAGTAGGACGGCTGTATAGACACGAACCCCGAATAAAACTTGATTTTTAAAAAAATTGAAAATTTTGTATTCTTTTGCAATTATCTCGCGTACTTATGTTTTACCATCTTGACCAATGCTGCTAGTATAGCCTAGTTTTGCAAGCTTGTTCTTTTATCAAGCTTGTTCATGACATATATGCTATTGGAGGTACCCCGCTAACATATTGTCTATTAGAACCGGTGTATGATGGTCTGATCAACCTAGTGTGCTTGGTTCGCTCTTCATAAAATTATTCAATGAGATATAGTTAACTTGTTTCCCCAAAATTCTCATCCGCAACTGCGTTGACAACTCTCCTTCAACTGCTTGACCTGTAACTTGTTTGAATCTATTCTAACGTTATCCTATTTTCGTGCCAGCAGTATGGATCTACAAAGCGGACGTAGCTCTACCATGGCCCTCACATCTGATGATGCGTCTATCCAGGAGGAGCAGAATCCTCCAATGACTCCGGTGACTCCGTATCAGCCAGGACAGCCGCAGACTACCATAACCCCATCAATGGTACAACAGGAAACCCAAGTGCCACCAGTCATCTAGACCGGGCAGGCTACCATAGTACCACCTGAGGAGAATGTACCATCACCTCCACCACCATTCACTCAGCTGTATCCACCTCAGTGAGGACCACAGATGTCTCTACCACTAGAGGATGGAAACCCTACTACATAGTTCATGTATGCCATAATACATACTCAGTGGCAACATGTTCAACTGATGAGGCAGAGCATGGCGGAAGCACTAACTAGCCCCCCCACCTCTACCTCCGACACTGGTACCAGTACCAGCTCTACATCCATATGAGGGCTCTATCAAGGACTTCATGGATATGAACCCCAAGCCCTTCAGAGGTACCGAGAAACCACTAGACGTCACCACGTGGCTTATCAGCACGGAGAAGCTACTGAGGGCATCCTAGTTGCCAACAAATGATTGGATGACAGCAGTAGACTTACTCTTGGAAGACAATGCCCACCATTAGTAGGAAGCCGAAGAAAGACGCTTAGGAGCCAATCAGACTTGGGAAGAGTTTTGCAAACTCTTCAATGAGAGGTTCTTTCCTATCCATGTACGCGATGTCCTCTATGATCAGTTCCTACACCTCAAGCAAGGGAACATGACCGTAGATGAGTACGATGTAGAATTCTGTCGACTGAGCAGATTCGGTGAGACACTGATTCCTACTGAGCAGGAAAGGGCCAAGAGATTTCACCAAGGATTGACACCAGAGCTCAAGAAGCATACTATAGTGCAGTCTAGAGTTTCTCATGCTGCAGTGTTAGAAGAAGCTAGAAGCCAGGAACTCCTTGATAAGGAAGTACAACAGGCTCAGAGATGCCATATTCTAGCAACTGGGCCAAGTAACCTTATCCATGGTGGACCAATCAGACATTCTATGGCACAACAACCAATAAAAGCATCACCTTATCCAAGCGATGAGCTTCTTACATGTCGTTTCTGTCATAGGAAAGGTCATGTCATGAAGGATTATCGTCGCAGATTAGGACAATGCATGATTTATGGCTCCAATCATCACAAGGCCCGAGACTGTACAGAACAACTAAATGCAGCACAACATCGGATGCAAGGACCCGTAGCACCATGACCAATAGCAGAGCCTAGTCAACCATTACATGGAGGTTATCCTAGAGGATCATACTTAGCTGACCAACCTATACCAGTTAGACAGGATGGACAGGAGACAAATGGACAAAGGCATGGGCACACATTTAGCATGGCTGTGATAGGCACCTATCCTGAGGTTGAAGATTTAGCAGGTATTATTCTAGTTATACCATTTATTTATTTTAGACATGGTTTAGCATTAGAACAACACACTCATTAGCTTGGTCAACATGCATAGCATAATACTTGTCTTAGTAAAAATTACTAGTTACCAGCGGCAATGCATATGCAGTACCTTCGACACCAGTAGAAATCTATTGACCATAGCCTAGCAATCTTATTACAGAGATTTATGACTTATTAGTTAGAGATCCTTGCAAAATGTTCCTTAAATTTTCATCCCCATCAATAACCGTCTTGTGTGCTATAGGAGAGGGAATCATTCAATTTCCCCGGTACACGTGTCAATCATGGCATCCCTTGCCAACTTAGAAGCGTAAGGATAACATATGTAGCCATTTCTCCATTGTCAAAATTCAAACCAAGACCTTCGACTCGACACATTTCCTCCAATCGAGCAAATAATCCAGTAGTTCACAACGTCTACTTCTATCCGTATCTCTATCGATGCACCTACCGTGACTTTGAAAGATGGAGCACAACACTAGCATTTTTCTTCCAACAAATTCAATATACGAGTCCTAGACGAGCTATCCTACACACATGACATACGTGTCCCATACAAACCCCCTATTCTGTGCTCCATCTCAATTGTACCATATGAATGTCACATTTTTTTTCCATTAGAACAAACCGTGGATGCCATTTTGTTCCATTTGACGTTAACCATGCAAATATCGACCAATTCCTATACCCAAGCTAAATACCTGTGAACCATGCAATATGTACAACATTCTATAGCAAGGTTCATGTATGTATTATATATTCTCATCACTTGGCCATAAATTTATGTTTCCTAAATTCTTCAAGCTCATATCCTATTTTTATAGGCGAGCAATGAACCTCCTTAGAACCAACCCGTATTAGTTATATCCAAACAAGAGATTCCTACCATCTGGATGAGAGCATGGACCTTATAGGAATGATGTTATAAATTCTCTCATAGAAGTGAACGATCAAGGACGCTTTGGCAATATCTAGGCACCCTTAGAATCCGTAACTACGACCAAAAGTGTCCAATATACCCGTGTTACTCTTTAGAAATTATCCTTCCTAAAAGTCTTATAACGACAATTTCCATGGTTAGCCAACTTCTATAAGTTGGGGGAGAGTCCTGAATGAAGATACCTATTTACGGTAAATAGAGCCAGTGTGGATTTCTTTTTATAACTACCCTCCCACCTTTTAGAAACCAAGTGACGAATTAAAGTACTTACTCCCCCTTCGTTTTAATTCTGTTATTCCTCGTTATTAAGAATTATTTAATTTCGAGGACGAAATTTTTATAAGGTAGGTAGGATGTAATCCCCCTCAAATTTTGGGATATTTTATTTAAATTATATATATAAATTTTTTTTATAGTATTTATTATATAAATATTTTTGCTAGATATTATGATAGAGATTTTGAATAAATAGTGGATATTCTTATACTACAAGTACATCTAGGCAGGTGGTACAAATTATGTACCAAAAACCTCTAGAGTATATTATGTATTTTAGAAGTTTAGGAATTTTATTGCTATACTTGGTAAAGAAAAAGAAAAAAATATATATTAGTTTTAAATAACTTATAATTAGTTTTTTTTTCTATTAATGCAAGAAATTGCTATAGAGAAATTTTACTTTTATATATAAAAAAATATATATCCTGGAATTCTTTTAGGGAAATTTAGAATTTATTTTGAAATTTATTTTGAAATTATTTTGATTTACAAAGTATATATATATATTATATTATATTATTATATATATATATATTTTTTTTTTTTTTTATATTTATATATTATAATATATAATATATATTATATATATTATATATATAAATATAATATAATAATATTATATAGATATATATTATATATATAATATATAATATAATATATATATATATAATATATATATATATTATATAGATATATATATATTTAATATATATTATATATTATATACATTATATAATATATATATATATATATTTATATATATATATAATATATATATATATTATATATAATATATAGATATTATAATATATATATTATATATTTATATTTATATATAGATATATATATATATATATATATTATATATATTATATAGTATATATAGATATATATATATATATATATATAGATATATATATAATATATATATATATATAGATTTATATATCTATATATAATATATATATATATATCTATATATATATAGATATATATATATATATATATATAATATATAGAAAATATATCTATATATATATATATATAATAATTATATATATAGTATATATATATATATAGATATATATATATATATATATATATATATAAATCTATAGTTTTTTTAAAAATAAAATAAAAATAAAATATATACTTTACCTCACGATTTGAAAATCTCGTGAGTACAGTGATGTATATTCTCCCGCACAGGAGAAGTAATTCTGGGGAAGTGGAGATCCCGAACTAAGCCGATTTTGAATCAAATTGATTCAAATCAAACCCAGATAAATCTACAACAGATTCTCCATAGATCCTACTAATCCTATTCGCAAACCAACTGTATAATCGAGTTTAAATTAAGTTAAAAAAAGAGAAAAATGCAGGTCGGACCCTATAATCGTTCGCAACGTCTCCTCGACACAGAATCGCCACCCAAATCATCGACACCAGCGTCTCCGCGAAGCCCACGCGACCTCCTCCAGCCCCCTGTAGCTTGCTGACGGCCGTCGTTGGCCGACTGTAGCCAGGGAACGCCCCGACCGATCAGAAAACAGGGGAGCCATGTTTAAAAATAAATTGTAAGGTACCCTTCTTTCTGATCCCCTTTCTTCTCGCATACTAATTCATTTTCAATTCCGTTGAATCCTCTAGAAATCCTACATAACCATCTCGAATTCCCATCAAGGGGATTCAAATATTATTGTGCAACCAGCCCGAGAAATCGACGTAGAGTCAAAGAAAAACTGACTGAAACGACACCTAAAAACCAGTGCGATACCCACCCTTGGAAGGCAAAAATTTGCCGATTCCTCGACTGCATTGAAAATCTATTTGAACAGGTTTGATAGCCATATACCATATGGAAACCCAACTTGTAATTTTTTTTAATGATTAGTCTGTAAGTAATTCACTTTCAAAGTTTAGCGAAAAATTATCTTTAAAATATTAAAAATTTAGAAAACTTTTCCGATACGGCGTGCGCCCCAACAAACCGGGTGACGTGGTTGCACGCTATACACATTGAAGGGCGCATATGGACGTTGCCGACGTGTGGGAACTGACGAAACTCAGTTTCGTCGTGTGTGCGCGACGAAATCAGTCCGTATCCGTCGAGATACCCCCGTATCGCCAATTTGCAAACTTTGCCCTAACTTCGTGTACAGTCGTTATATCGAGATGAACCTTGTGCCAACAGGTTCGAATCAAAATTTTGGTCCTGTGTGCCTAGTTTGTATCGATTCTGAGAAGGTCGAATCAGAACCCCTTTTTGGAGGGCCCAAGATCCACTCAAACGGGCGATTTTGTACGCGACTCCTTGGAATCCAAAACTGGACATACTGTTGAGTTCCTCTCCTCAAACTGAATCCGTAGACATATAGTTTGACGACTTTAGAGACCATAGATACTGGCATACATTTCGGTGCAAAACGGGTCCAACGACGTACATCGTTTTGACCCGAAATTACGATTTTGCCCCTGTTCCATAATTTAACTTTTGGACAGGCGTTTCCTAGACATATCTTTTATATCGAACACGTTCGTGATGTTTATTTCAGCATCCAGAGCTCCTTGTGGATTTTGACTCTCGTGCTAACGATACTGATTGTCGGATTTTGCTGCTTCTCGTACCACCCTCAGGCAAGATACCTTGCCTTAATTATTGTTTATAATTAGATGCATCTTTATTTATTTATTTACTGCATATTTTTTTTGTTCTCAGTTGGATCCATTACTTGCTATTTTAGTTCACTTTATTTTACTTTCAGTTATTTTTCCTTCTTGCCTTTTGTATGCATATGGACCTAGTCTTAGCGAACTACCTTCTGTTAGTGACCTTGGGAGGGAGAAGACAGTTAAATGTATGGGCTACCCCAATTCTAAAAGCTGTAGTAACTGCATACTACGGTAGTTGAGTCGCGAGGGTCACTAGCCTCGAGCTAGGTGGACTGATGGGTTACGTGGGCCGCTTACGTCGAGTTATGCCGGCTGATAGTATTGGTACTTGACGTGTACGTGTTGTGAGTTATTAACTTGTCCTGGGGAAGTCAGCCTTCACCTGCCCATACATTGATATGTCTTCTAAATTGCCTACTAGAATGGTTATGAGACCTTAGCAAATTTCATGTTCCAATCATGGCATGGAAAAATGTCACATCGCGGAATAGTAAGTTACCCCTTATCCTTGTTTGGTTGTAGGGGTAGCCTACTGTTTCGATGATGGGATATTGAGCCGTATTATGGTTTGGACACTTTTACTCTATCTTTGTTTTATGGTGCATTTATATTCAGTTCATATGACATGTTCTTCCTGTATCTTGTTACGTCCCTCTGAGGACCTGGTGATCTCTCCAGGTATAGATGATTTTTTGCAGGAGTATGGTTCGGTACTGGATTCTTCATACCTTGATGACGAGGCGTCTTCCGCTGATATCTAGATTTATGTTATTCTTTGGGACTCATAGTGGACATCTACTTTATTTTAGATTATTTTTATAGCTGTTTGGTGTGGGCATGTCCACCCGGCTATCTTTTGACTCACTTATTTATTCTATTTGAACTTATTATATCTTCTGTGTGTGCTGTAGATGAGATATAGCTTTATGATTTACTGGCCTGCAATTTATATTATTACAACTTATGTATATATACGAAGATTCCATATATTAGAGTATTCTTCGTATATATGCAGCTGACATGCTACGTTTCTAGTCCTACGTATTTTGGGACTGGGGCGTTACAGCTTTTAGGTATACAAATATAGTTATGCTATATTTACATGATATATATATATATTTATTTACATGATATATATATATATATATATATATATATATATATATATATAAATATATTATGCTATATAGTTATGCTATATTTACATTATATATATATATATATATATTATATATATATATATATATATATATATATATATATATATATATATATATATATATATATATACATATATATATGCTATTTGAATATTTACATACTTATGCTTTTAGGTATACAAATATAGTTATGCTATATTTACATGTTATTTTATCGTCCATAAATACTATTGATATGTATATTTTACTGCATTAAAATATATTATTTTATCATTAATTTCTTACATATTTGAAATTCGTACTTTTGTAAACTGTGAATTAAGGCAATTTAAGTCCAGACCTAGCATGGGTTCTGTGGACTTAAATGAGTCTAAATATATTCAAGGCCTGTACGAGTTATTTCGGACTTGATTCATTGCCTTGGGTCCCGTATCTGTACTCCGGTTCAATTTCATATACGTGGATAAAATATTAAATAATTATTTATTTATTTTCCAAAACTTATAACTTGCTGTATTAGAATTTTTATATATAATTTTATTGCTGTAAAAATTTGGTAAAAATTATATTTAAATAATATGTTAATTTAATATTTTTTTATTATTTAATTAGTGCATTTGTCATTTTATAAAAATAGGAAAAGAGAACTCATTTTCAGGGTACTTATGTTTACTTATTTTTAATAAATATCTATAAGGGTTTATAAATTCCAGAAAAATTAGTATAAATTTCTATAGTTAACAAAAATCATTTTGGAACCTTATGTTACGTATATTTAAACTTTTTGCCTATCTTAATAATTGTTGAAACACAGTGTACAGTCTATTTTAATAATTAAATAATTATGTCTTGTAAAAGTTATGTGTGATTTTGGGATATTTTTGTGTTGGACCTTAACCTACCTTGGTATAGAGACCCTAGAAAGTTGGTTTAGGTATTGTGTCACCCCATATTGGTCTCCTATGCTAAAGTCATCACTTGTCTAGGTGTCCAATCAGAAAGTCGTGTCACACCACAAGTGTCCTAGTATTTAGCTTAGAATAAAAACTAAGTTTGTATGTCCTTTTTACAGTGACCGGACACCGGAGATCTATAGCTTCATATACATACCCTTATTTTGCACGAGGCAAGTACCTCTGCAAACTTTATTTACTGCATATAATGAATTGTGTATAAACTATGTTAATACCGATACTTAAACTGCAAGTCATTTCTGGAATATCTCGACATGTTTCACATACTTTATACTGCTTTCAGTATCTACCATGTTTTATACTATTTCCGTATCTCTCACATGTTAGAATCTGGGGTATGGGAAAACTGATAGTTGAGTACGTGATCATGCCCCCTCTACCGAACTCGAGCAAGGTTGTATTTATATGTTTACCGCGTCGTATGTGCTTATCCAGCTGTATTTGTGCATATGTATATCTATCGCCTTTTCACTTATACGGAAGTACATTTTATTTACATGTGCCACAGTACATTGTACACCTATTGACGATCACGTACCTGCTCCAATTTTAAATATTACATATACATCTGTCGCTACGACAAATGTATCCTTGCCATGATAGATTGTAATATGCCATGATTCTTGTTTATTACACCGTTGTTCATTTCATGCTTCGTATATTTAGATCGTAGAATCAGTTCTTGCTCCCATCCTGACAGGATAACGTTGTAGGTATACTTACCGAGGAGGAGTTGCTATGTGATTCCTATTATGGGGTCGCCATCGAGGATCAGGCTTTATCCTACGAGGATGTACCTGCGGGGAAACTCGTCTAGTTTGTTTAGTTGCTTGGTACTTTTTTGAGAGCAGACATGTTTTAGACTATATATTTTGTTACTAGATCTGTATCCAGTTTTACGTCTTGACTATGTATTTGGAACATATTTATATACTAGATGATTTTGTGTTTATGATGTTTTAACTTAATATAACAAATAGAACTGTTAGCACCCTTTGATCTTATATTGTTTGTTTTTAGAACAGCTTACTACGCTTTATTTCAAGCGTAGGATGGACATGACTCGGCCCGGCCCAACAATTTGGGTAGCGGATCGTGACACACACACACACACACACACACACACACACACATATATATATATATATATATATATATATATATATATATATATATATATATATATATACCTTTGATCTTATATTGTTTGTTTTAGAACAGCTTACTACGCTTTATTTCAAGCGTAGGATGGACATGACTCGGCCCGGCCCAACAATTTGGGTAGCGGATCGTGACATATATATATATATATATATATATATATATATATATATATATATATATATATATATATATATGTCTGCAATACTATTTAGGAAGACCAAATGGCAACTCTTATAATTACCCTAGACGCCCCTATTTACTCTGATTAACAATTTTAATTAGTTAACATTCGCAAGGATATATGGAAAAAAATAGTTCCATGGTGAAGTTGAACTTTTTTTTTTGCATTATATAGTACTAGTAGTTGTGCACGTGCTTTACACGCATATTTTATGCTAATTTATTACATTAAAAATTTAGGAGATGTTGCATAATAAGTTGCTTATAATTATTTGAAGAAATTATTTTATAATCTACCAACTTTTATTATTCTATTTTTTATTTGAAAAGTCATTTTGTAAAATTTATTTTTTTGGATAGAAAATATGATTTTTGTAAATAATTAGTATTTATATCATTATAGTTTTATAAGGTAAAAGATATTAATAGTGAGAAGAGACATGATAATGTATAATAAGTATTTATTATGATACTAGGTATTAATGATGGTAGTGGACATTAATGATAATTGTGTTATAATTATGATAGACCATTAATTATATTTCAAATTAATCAAGTAAGGTAAGTTACGGACATTTTAGGAATCTTGAAAGTTTCACGGTGAATCATTTCAACTTTCTTATTATATAATAGAAATAAATTATATTATTATTATTATTTTCTCTAAATATTGGGCCTAGTTTCTTTTAATGAATAATGAACTATTTTTTTAAAAATAGTGAGCCAAGGCCTAAGGGCTAAGTTTTTTTTTTTTAAATTAAATCTGTCCAACTTAGACCCAGCTCGGACCATCTCAAAATAGATTGTGGCCGGGATGGGTTTGGGATTCTAGTTCTAGGTCTTGCCCGTATCATATAGGTCTACTTGATAGGGTTGGCTCGACCTAGTCGAACTCGATCAAAACTAGGCCGATTTAGCCCTGACCTGGCCCACCAAACAACTTTGTATATGCACGTCATATGTGTGTTGATGAATATATGTTTATTATTTGATAAATGTGGATAATTTTTAAAATTTTATTGTATATTTGTTCTGCATATAAAGAATCCAGCCCTATATTTTAATTTTTGTCTTCAAACTAACGATGGTCTACGAAGAAAAATCTGTCACTAACGATGTATATGTCCATCGCCGAGCGTAGTAGTTTGGCATCATCTATCATTGTCGCCACTACATAATTCACCTACCCCAATCCATAATCCATCATCTTTTCAAAATTAAATTGTCCTTATTATGTTGCTAATACCATACAAAAAACCAATAATGCCTATCGTTAATTCCTCGATGATGTTGTTATTTCTGAGTTGCCGTTAATTCATTATACAACGAGAGATCTAGTTTAGAGACATGGATCTGGTCAATATAAGCTATCCTTCATCATGTTCGCCGCTATCAACGAGGATATTAGTGACGAAAAATTGTTGCTAATCTCATATATTTAGTAGTGAAAAAGACACCCAACTGCCTCTAATCTCGGTTAGAGTGTGCAGAAGATGATGGAGATAAACTTCTTCTGGAGATGAGAAAAGCACAAGAGGGATGTGTTCTCTTGTTTCTAAAACACTAGAAGTGGATACTCAAAATATTTGAAGTGGAATAATGTTTATTGATTTTTGCTTGATGAAACATGATACAAGATGATGCTCTTATATAGCATATGTATTTGCATAAGTTACATGTTTATTAAAGGTATAAGTTAAATAGAAAAATGAGGAAACCGAAATAAAACTTGTCATGCATATGAATATGACATATAACATATGATGTTTCTTCTCTTTATTTAAAACTTGTAACTCTCTAGCTTATATTTCCAACAGCCTCTGTTAAGCTAGATCTTCACCATGCCTGGTTCTTCTTTCATCTTCTTGAAAATGTCATAATTCAAGGCTTTTGTAAGTATATCAACAACTTCATCTTTTGTTCTGCAATGTCTGACATGAATCTCACCATCTTTGACCAGATCACAATTGAAATGGTGCTTGATCCTAATGTGTTTACTTTTTCCATAAAAAATATGATTCTTGGTAAGAGAAATGGCTGAAGAATTATCAAAAAACAGTATTGTACCTTCAATTTATTCCTGTTTGAGCTCACCCAAGATCCATCTAATCCATAATAATTGACAAGATGCTAATGCCAAAGCAATATATTCTGCTTCAGCTGTTGAAAGAGCAACGACTTTTTGTTTCTTGGATGTCCATAAGACTGCACCCGAACTAATATGAACAACATAGTCAGAAGTACTTCTAGAACCATCAACACTTCCTGCATAATCACTATCACAATAGCCAATCAACCTTGAATCTTCAACTCTTTTGTAATGTATGCCTTCATTGATGGTTCCACAAAGAAACCTTAGTACCATTTTTTCCTACATCCCAATGGCTCTTTTTTGGTGATTCCATGAATCAGCTAAGCATGCTCACAACGAACATAAGATCCGGTCTTGTTGCAATAAAGTACATAAGACTACGATAGAGAATTGCATCAACATCCTTTTCATTTTCAAATTTGTATAATCAAACCAACTTCCATTGGAGTGTTAAGTGGGATGGCACCCTCTATTTTGAATTTCTTCAAAATATCATTAGCATACTTCTTTTGTGAAATAAAAATTACATCTTCTTCTTGCTTGACTTCAATTCCAAGAAAGAAATGAAGTAAACCCATGCCAGTCATCTCGAATTCATGCATCAATCAATGCCTTCTTAAATTCATCACATATGCTTGTAGTATTGCTAGTGAATATTATATCATCCACATACAAGCAAACTGTCAAGAATTCACCTTTATCTCCTTCTTTGATATAAAGTGTATGCTCAAAGGGACATCTTTTGAAACCAGTCTTCAAAAAATAGCTGTCGATGTGACTATACCATGCTTTCGGAGCTTGTTTGAGTCCATATGTGCCTTCTTCAAATGACATACCTTCTTTTCTTCACCTTCTATTACATAACCTTGTGGCTGGTGCACATAGAATTCTTCTTTAAGAAAACCATTCAAGAATGCCAACTTGACATCCATTTGATAAACCTTCCATCCACTTTGAGCTGATAGAGCTAAAACAATTCGTATGGTTTCAAGACGAGCAACTGGGGCAAACACGTCTTGGTAATCAAGACCAAATATTTGTTTGTAACCTTTCACAACTAAACGAGCCTTGTTTTTTTTTTTAGCTTCACCTTTAGAATTCAGCTTGGTCTTGTACACCCACTTCACATCAATAGCTTCTTTCCCACTTGGAAGGGTCACAAGCTCCCAAGTTTTATTTCTTTGAATAGAATCAATTTCTTGATCATAACATACTTCCACTTCTCTTCTTTTGAAGAATCTTCAAAAGTAATTGGATCAACATCGGCAAATAAGGCAAAATTAGCCAAATCTTCATCCAAATTTTTTGTTGCTTCATACAGCTCTTGTATGCTCCTTGTCTTCTTTGGAGGAGGATGCGAACTTGAAGACGAAGAAGATGAGGATGGAAAAGATGGAGAGGAATGAGGAGAAAGAGGTGGAGTGTTTACCTCATCATCATCATGCTGAATTTGTGCTCTTTTTTCTTCTTCCACATGGACTTCTTTGCCTTTTGTGTCACTTTCATCCCACCTAGGTTGCCGCTTCATCAAATTTCACATCCCTTGTAACTTCTCTTCCCGAATTTCCCTAATTATTATTTTTATTCATTTTATTGTGCTTGAAAATAACTTTCGTCAAGAGTTTGTGAATAATTTTATGGTTAATTTTTAGCAAAAACTAGAAATTAAATACTTTGAGAGTGCTAATATTTTATTAAAAAATATTGTTAGAATTAGAAAAGATGTTTTGCTAATACCTTGGATTTTATTAAATATTAATTTCAAAAATTATTTTATAAATTATAAATATTTATAGAATTTCGAAATATGTTTTAAAATTATTCAATGACATCGGATACTATCTATATTAATGTAATAAATAATATTGTTTTGATTTAGAGATATGTTATTTGATAAAATATTAAATGCTATTTTAAAGTTATGTCGCCCGCTTATTTCATTTGGATTTAACTCATAAGTTTCAAAGTATTTATGAATATAGAATAATATTAATAAGACTGCGATTAGATCAATTTTTGACAAAAAAGGTTATTCTGTTTGAATTTATATAGTTTAAACTTTCGACAATATGGAGTATCGATTTTAAAATTAGCAGTATTATCGAATAGTAAATTTGATTAAATTAATTTGATCTAAAATAATAATAATAATATTTGATTTTCGTATTAAGACTATATTAAACCAGTTTTAAACACCTATTTGATTTTAAAGTAATGGATATGGAATTGGATAATATTTTTGGATAAATGAAGAATATGTTTTAATTTATTTTGAGGGTGTCGAATATTATTATTATAGCGACTAATTATTGTCATGATTGGATTCGCGAAGTTTTGAAATGAACTAATTAGTTATCTTATTAATATATTAAATATTTTCTAAATTAGTATCATGTTTATATTTAAATAATTATTTGAATTATTTTTTGATTTTTCGGATAGAGTCTTCAAACAACCACCCTTGTTCCCAACCATGACCGACCTATGCGAATCTTTTCTAGACTATAGTAACCTGATCTTGTGATTTTATCACATCTATGTATTGTAGAAATCTCCCTTATCCCTCTATTGCAAAACTGATAGCAAGTCCAAGATTGGAATACTGTTTAAATCAATCTGAATTGACACACTCTTATCCTTTCCTTGCATCCAAGCCGATGGATACCTGTTTAAAATAACTTCAGAAATATTAACATCATCCTGCTTGTATTCACACTCTACCTCTACCAAATTCAAAGTCTATTAGATGAATCCCAAATCAAACTAGACCATACTCCCTATTTGAATCAAATTCAAATTGCAGATAACCCTTTCCGTATACGCATTAATCCGAAACTCTTAAGTATATTTATACAAAAATGTCGACCAATTCCCTGCCATCTCTCACTATCACACCTCCATTACGTCCGACCACGGCCGCCGTCTTCACCACGCTCCTTCACCTTCCCTGTCCCGGCCATCCACCGAGACAACCGCCGGGCCAAAACCCACCATCGTCACCGTCACCCACCAGTACCACCAACGGCCCATCACCTCTCTCCCTCTCTCGCGTGCAGCGCCTTGCCGGCGGCTGGCCACCCGAGTTTGGTATACTTCGCTCAACCAAAGCCCAATCCCCGCCTTTAGCCACCTTCTGGACGACCCAGTAACCGCCCCGATCACCAGATCCATCTTCTCCTCCGTCCTCTGCCGCGACCGAGCTCCAGCGTAGGCGAATGTCGGTCCACCGCCGAGCCGAGCCCTGCGTTGGCGCTGAGGCCCCAGTGCCAAGACCGCACACAAATGCTTGTGCCGCCCCGCCTCCGCATTGGCTGGCCGACGAGCGGTGGAACAGCCGTGACACACTGGCTGATGCCGACCCGCGGGAGTCTGCCCTCTACCGGAGAAATGCCAGACTTCTCCTTCGGCTAGTTCCTCGAGGTGAAGCCTCCTTCTTCTTCTCCACTCTTCTTTTTGTTCTCCTTAGTAATTTAATTTCATCTAAGTGGACTTCCCCTCCTATTTTCTTGCAACCCGAACATTACCCTAGGCTAAGTGGACTATTCCAAACGCAACGGGATTGTCGGTTTCACCAGCAAAGGACCTCAGACAAGTACACTTTTTGATTGCTTTCGATTCATAGTAGTCTTTTCATTTCATGTTTATACATATGTCTTGCTGCTTGTTGACACGCTCGTCACACGGAGTAGTCGGGAGGGAAAATATCTTAGTAGACATATGGACTACCCAGAACTATCCTCATGATATCTATTCGTGAATAATAGCAGCTGTAGACGACACGTGCAGGGTGCCGGATTTACCTCCTAGCCGTTCACATGTCGAAGTGGATATTTCAAATCACATAGGTAGTTGTATTTTATTTATTTTTCTTATCTTCTCCATCGTGCCATGTCATCAGGACTTTCTAGTTTTCATATCTCATATGTTATTTTCATATCTTGTTAATTCTATTGTGTTCTCACATTGTCGTCGGTTTGTATGCTTGTTCCATTCATGACTGGAAACTAACATTTTTTAGGTTAGCCGTGGCTTCACTTAGCATAGGAGATACAGGTGTACTTGCAGACATAAACCTAGAAATAGATAGCAGTAGTATTATTTTCATTAAATGTGTAAGAACATTGTATTTTCTTTCCAATATAAATCTTGTAATTGTTGTAATAAATCTTAGAAATGTGAATGAGCAATAAAGTTGTTATTTTGTGATTTTGAGCATCTTGGCCATGACAGCGTTCTACCGTCGACTCTACGGCGTAGGCTGGCTTGGACACGTCTCGTATCTGAAAAAGCGATACGGGTCGTGACATCCCTACTTATGACATGCTTCTTGGTAACTGGATTAAATAGCTTGTATGCCTTTAGTGCTCGCTATATCCCAAGAAGATACATTTTTCAGATTTGTCATCCAACTTCTTCTTTCTCTCGTCTGGAATATGAGAATAAGCAATGCTACCAAAAACTCTTAAATGAGCCACACTTGGCTTATGACCAATCCACGCTTCTTGAGGAGTCTTGTCTTGCAAACTTTTAGATGATGCATGATTCAAAAGATAGATAGCACATGCAACAGATTCAGCCCAGAAGTCATTAGGAATACCTTTTGCCTTCAACATGCTTCAAGCTAAGTCTACAATTGTTCGGTTCTTCCTCTACGCAATCTCATTATGCTGAGGAGTATATCGAGCAGTAAGCTGATGGTGAATTCTATGTTCCATCAAATAAGTTTAAAAATCATGCCTAACATATTCACCTTTACGATCGGTACGCAAAGTCTTCAATGGAAAGCAACTTTCCTTTTCCACCAATGCCTTAAAGTTTTTGAAATATCCATACACTTCTGATTTTTCTTTAAGAAAGAAACCTATGTCTTTCTACAATAATCATCAATAAAGGTAAGGAAATAACGATTACCTCCAAATGAAGTAGTTTGCATTGGACCACAAAGATCTGAATGTATAAGCTTAAGTGGTTGTGATTCTCTCCAAGATTTTTTAATTGGAAAAGAATTTCTGTGATGCTTGCCAAGTGCACATCCGTCACATAGTTTCTCTTGAATATCAACATTCGGCATGCCTTCAACAATATTCTTGCTAGCCATGAGTGAAAGAGTTTTGAAACTCAGATGTCCAAATCTAAAATGCCATAGCCACGAGTTGTCTTGGATAGTATGCATGCATGAGTTAATTTGAGAATGAAGCTTCAAAGGAAACATCTTGCTTAGTGTCATCTTTACCTTCGTGATAAGAGCACCATTCTTGTCTTTTATCTCACACAAATCTTCACTAAAATGAAGTTGGAATCCCTTCAATAGAAGTTGGCCAACACTCAGAAGATTGTGCTCGAGTGCGGGAACATAGAAAACTCTAGATATGCACTTTACTCCTTTCTTGATTGAACAAGAATATCACCTTTACCTTTCACTGAGAGTCTCTTGTCGTCCCCAATTCGAACTTTACTTGTAATTGATTCATTAAGGTTCTTAAATGCCTTTTTTTTCCAGTCATATGGTTGCTACAACCGCTGTCAATGTACCATACTTCATCATGTGTAACTTTTTCAATATTGCAAGTGAGAAAGAGAGTATCGTTCTCACTTTCCTTT
The DNA here is from genome assembly GCA_029216955.1 of Iris pallida. Taxonomy (NCBI): domain Eukaryota; kingdom Viridiplantae; phylum Streptophyta; class Magnoliopsida; order Asparagales; family Iridaceae; genus Iris; species Iris pallida. The sequence continues at coordinate 643,357 of JANAVB010042814.1, read as the reverse complement.
TCCTCCTCATGCATGAAAGTTGAGCTTCCTTCTTCATTATTGGTCTTCTTGGACCAATCTGTTTGATAATGACCATATTTTCCATAATTGTAACATTAAACTTGATAAAAATCTTACGACTTCTACCTTGGCCTCTACTTGCAGCTCTTCCTCTTCTTCTTGTTCTCCTCTAATTTGAAGAATCAACATCTTCCTTTTTTTCAGCTTCGATGTATCTGCTTCCATTGTGTCTTCCTCTTCCATGACCTCTTGGACCACCTTTTCTTCCTCTCTAACCGCCTCCAAAAGACGTGTGTTTGGAAAGCTTGCTCTAGAGGAGTGGAATCATATTGTTTCATACGGAGTTCATGGGACTGAAGTGAACCTAATAAACTCTCTACTATAAGTGTAGACAAATCCTTGGATTCTTCAATGGCTACTACAGTAGACTCGAATTTTTGAGTCAAGCTTCGTAGAATCTTCTCAACAATTCTTTGATCTTCAACTTTCTCACCATTTACTTTCAATTGTTTAACAATTGAAATAACCCGATTGGAATAATCTTCAATGGATTCTACATCTTTCATCTTTAGTGTATTAAATTCGCTACGAAGAGTTTGTAGCCTTACCATTTTCACCTTGTCATCTCCCTTGTATAAAGAATGAAGTGTGTCCCATGCTTCCTTTGCCGAAGTCATCGTCAATATCCTTTTAAAGATAACCTCATCCACCGCTTGATAGATGAAAAATAATGCTTTTTTGTCCTTTTTACGAGCACTACTACAAAAAGACCTATTAATGACGCTCGACAAAGAGTTTTAATGACGGCTGCTACATAAGCGTTATCAAAGTTTAAAAACACCTTTTAACATGACGGTTTGGACTATTTATAGGCTTTTCATAACGTTTACTAAATAAAGCATTATTAATAATTAAAAGCGGTGGCAAACTTGTAATAAACTTTATGTAATATATCCTATCATCCCCCACGATCAGAAGAACTCCCCTTTTCTTTTCCCGCTCCCCTTCTGCCCCTCTTCCCTCCTCTCCCCAAACCCTAAAATTTCCCTCTCTCTTTTAATCTTCTCCTCCTCCCCCTCCTTTTAATCTCCCCCACGAACCCTAACCCCCTCCTTCCCACGAACCCTAACCCTAGCCCCAAACCAGCCCCCTCACCGGAGGGGCGAGGAAGAAGAAGGAGAACGGAAGGAAAGCAGCCAAGGACCTGCACATGTTTGCCTGGAGCTCGAGCGCCTCGTCGGTGTCCGAAGGAAGGATATCGGTGTTCGGGACCGATCAGAACGGTGGCGAAAAGTTCAGCTTCAGGAACAGGTCCATTGCTCAGGGTCTAGAGCAGGCGGATGGACGGAGCCTGTCGAAGCTGGGGTCCAACTCGACGGCCGAGTTCCACCCGAAGGCCGCAGACGGAGAGGAGAAGAGTACCTCCATGCCGCCTGCCAGTCTGATGACCAGGCTCATCCTTATTATGGTCTGAAGGAAGCTCATCCGGAACCCCAACACCTACTCAGCCTTCTCGGGCTCATCTGGTCTCTGGTTTCCATCAGGTCTGAAACCGAATCCGAATCTCTCCTCGAGCAACACGATACAATTGTCGGAATCACGATATTTTATGTGCGACCCATTTCTGCTGCAGGTGGGGCATTGAAATGCCAATATATGCTCAAGTTTGATATCGATACTCTCTGATGCGGGGCTCGGGATGGCTGTGTTCAGCCTTGGTATGCTCAAGTTTTAATAATCTCATAGATTCGTAGGTATCATATTAGATTAGAGGACGAAACTGAACTGGAAAAATGTCTTTCATAATGGCTACAGGCTTGTTCATGGCTTTGCAGCCAAAGATCATTGCTAGGTGATTCGTATTACCGAGATGTGCTAGGTGAACATGGAGCCTTTTTCTCTTTAGCCAATCGATTGATCGTGTACACAAGAATGCTTGGATTGGATTTCAGTCGTGGAGAGTCGTGGCAAGAAAGGTTTGTTGATAGTCTTACTATCACATTTATCTCTAAAAATGTTTGTCCTCCGGTGGCCCTTTTTTTACTCTCATTTAACTTCTAATTCTATTTTAAAATTTGATAAATAAAACTAGTGCATTTCCTTTTGAGGCATAGGATTTGTCTTTATCGTCATGTTCAGTTTATGTTTGACACTTCGACTGATATACGGCATCAATTGTTTTTATTTATTTAGCAATGCCTTCAGTAAGAGATATAGTGTTTATGAAGACTTAGAATTTGGTTAATCTAGGTAAGGCTTAGTTCTGATAAAAAAAGGCAAGTTTGGCAGCGTACTTTATGGTTTTATCATGGTTGTAACTTATATCAGTTTCTTCAAAGGAAAATGCTTTCTAGAACACAAATTTATTATTGGAAAGAAGACATCAAGAGGTTATATCAGTCCAATATGGAGTTCCAGTCACTCGGGACTGTAGTTTCGGGACTGGCATCTGGATAAAAGGAACAATTAGTTCAGTTTCCAGCTGTGTATTTGGTCCTGTGTTCGCCAGGGTGAATTTTCTATTCAAAATTTGCTGAGAAGAAACCCAAATTTTCTACCCCTCTTTCCTTGTGTGCTTTATTTTTCTTCATTGTTTGTTTTCTATTTTATTGGTGTTTTAGATTTTGATATGTGGCTTTTGTAATCTTTGGGAATTGGAGGTAGAATTTCCCTAGACCTTCTGCTCCTCTCTTTTGCATAGGAGAAATATCTTGATCACCTTAGCCCATGGAAGTAGCCCAGTTTTGAGTCAACCACATAATTCCTTCTGTGCTTTATTTTTCTGCATTGTTTATTTACTGTTTGTTGTCTTGATTGTGATATATGGCTTTTGCAAAACATCTATTTCATATATTCTCCTCCATGGTGGATCTACCATAAGCTTTTATCATTGCTAAATAGTCAGATGGTTCTCATCCACAAGATTTGTACTCTGTTGCTAATTAGCACTTGATCAAAGCCAATAATATCTGAAAGGGAGCAGTATGTTGTTTCATATGCTAAACTGTTTGCTTTATCTCTAAATTGGTTCTCATTTGTCTTGATCAGTTGCCACAAACTGATATACAAGTTTTATAAAAGGATCATTTCGTAAATATTTACAAGCTTATTGTTTGACGTAAAATTGTACTTTTCTATTCGAGTTTTGCCAGTGTGGTTGTCAGACTACGTGGAACTTCTTGCATATTGTGATTGTTCAGGTACATAATACTAGTGCAGTACAACAGTTCATTTACAAACAATATTTCTTTGATTACGCTAATCCTCTTTTTTTTGTTTATGATATTCGAATGTTGTTGTTACTTGTTATAAACTAAGTATTTTGTTAATATGCCTCTCTTTGTTAATTTGCAGGCTGCTCTGCCCCAAGGAATTGTTCCATTTGTGTTTGCCAAAGAATACAATGTTCACCCTGACATACTGAGCACAGGGTTAGTACTCTGTTACTTGAATCCTTTAAGCCATTTTTCTTGATTGAAGCCTACGCAGAGACTTCTATTAGAACATATGCTTAACTCATATATGTTAAACTTGCCAAGTATTAAATGCTTTCTTTTAATGCAGTGTCATCATTTTTAAATATGGTTATGATTGCAACTTTCTTGCAATTTTGCTAGTATCCTTTTCATGGCAGGCAAATGAATCTTTTTATTCTGTTGGTGCTACATGTTCACAGTTCAGGCTTGTTTGTTTAGTAGAAATATCCTCAGCTATTGTGTAGCTTTTGACCCCTCCCATATGCTAATAGTTGTATTGGGTCGCTCTGGGCTGGCTAGACCCCTCCCACATGCTGATAGTTATATTGGGTCACTCTGGGCTGGCTAGGCTTGATTTTGACAGGACATGGACTACCAGCTTAGAGAAAATGTATAGGCAGATTTTAGTCAACCTTAATGGTTATACTAAGGTACTTATCTTCTAGCCTTATTTGTCTTTCCTGTACAAATTGTACATTGATATGCAAATATATGTCAAGCCAGATTCTGTTTCTAATTTTGATTTGAGTAATCTAGAATACCTACATATTTATATAGACTTCACAAAGCTTATCAAATTATTAATTACTTGCAATTGTGACAAGTCCTCTTCTACTTTTAAAGTTTAAAAAATGTGTACAAGTCCTTCGTTTCTTGCAATTTTTATATTATATTACAAAGTATATTGAACCTTGTTTTTATCTTTTTCAGGGTTTTGCTACATGTTCTGTGGACAGTTTTGATGTGGCCAAGTTTTAATGTAGACAATTTTGATAGTTGTAAATGTATATATGTATTTGGATATTCTATTTTGAGAATGTAATGAAGATGTTGATATGTACTCTATTTTGAGAAATGTAATAAAGATGGCGATATATAATGTTAAGTTTTTGGAATGTAATATATACTATGCAGTATAGAGCATTATAAATATGCTAATTTGAATAGTATAAAGTGTTATAAATGTGCTGCATTGAGCCTATACATATTATCTTTTCATGATGTTTTAAAATTGTTCTGAATTGTGCACTATATATTAACTATTCATAACGCTTTTATAGAAACTATTCATGACGGTTTTTTTATGACGCTTTTAAAAAATATTTATAACACCCGTTTTCATAATGGTTGCTTTGAAAAAAAACGTCATGGTTTGTCATTAATGACGCTTTTTAGCCGTCATTAAAAGGGTTTTTTGTTGTAGTTCCTTCAATTCTTGAAGTTGTTGTGCATTGAGACTAGCCACATCAGCGGGTTCCGTAACTCCGCTCTCTATAATATCCCAAAGATCTTTAGAATGGTAAAGGACCTTCATTTGAATACTCTATTGGTTGTCATTCTTGCCGGTGAAGTGAGGTAGTTCGGGCTGCAACATGTTGTTGTTGTTGTTGGAAGCCATGACACCTCTCTGGCTCTGATACCAATTTGATGGAGATAAACTTCTTCTGGAGATGAGAAAGCACAAGAGGGATGTGTTCTCTTGTTTCTAAAACACTAGAAGTGGATAGTCAAAATATATGAAGTGGAATACTATTTATTGATTTTGCTTGATGAAACATGATACAAGATGATGCTCTTATATAGGATATGTAGCATAAGTTACATGTTCATTAAAGGTATAAGTTAAATAGAAAATGAGGAAACCAAAATGAAACTTGTCATGCATATAAACATGACATATAACATATGATGTTTCTTCTCTTTATTTAAAACTTGTAACTCTCTAGCTTATATTTCTAACAGAAGATGGAACTCTGGAGTATATTGTTAGTCCCAGGACATAATTTTTCATGGAAAACTGAGAAATAAAATGATTATAAAAATAATATTTCAATGCAACACTTCAAAGAAGGTACACAACAGAGAACCTTGGAGGATTCTGGGTTACTAAAATCTAAAAAGATTTCATAACAGCAGCAAACGAATGTAGTACTTCTAAAAAGAAGTTACTAATCGAATTGCTAGCAGCAGCAGCGATGACAAGCTATGGATAGAAGAACAGCCTGCTAGGGTGAATGATCACCGGCGCTCAAATCTTGATTCGCCCCACACGAACAGCTTCCAGGAACCAGCAAGTTTGATGGAGAACTCTGGAACAATCCGCTCTTCTGACTCCTTGGATGACAGCCGACTCCTGCGGTAAGTGGCGCTGGTGCTCTACTTCTCTTATCTCTCAAACTCTGTAAGAATTTGTAAGGAATTGTGTTAAGAAACACTTGTGCTATCTGTGTACTGAGAGAGAGAGAGAGAGAGAGAGAGAGAAAGAGAGAGAAAGAGAGTAGAGAAGCTTTTATAGCTTCGTCCTGTAATCGCCTAGTTAGCAACATGTTTGGGATATGGAAAGAAATCATCCCAAACATGCTGTAACTGCTCAATCGTGCACATATACGATTTGAGCTAAATGGTGCACAATGCACGCTACCTGTGTAATACGCACACAACCCCAATTGTGCCACGTATGCACCGCACACATAGCGTCAACAAAGCAACATACGTACCATATGCAACACGCATACCATATACATAGCGTCAACAGCACAACCTGCGTACCGCACACACAGCGCCACTAGCGCAACTTACGCCACACGTGTACCACACCCACCTGCGCTACACGTGCAACCTGCGTAATACGCACAACATGCACACAATACGACCAGCATAACGCACACACTGCCTGCGCCATACGGTAACCTGTGCCAACTGTGCACCGTACGCATCTTACGCCAACTATCGCACAAACTGCCATACCATGTGGTGCGCCATCTGACCGCACAAACTGGCATACGAACGGCTGTATAAAAGGCTCGTACAACGAGCACAACTTAAGTGCACTATGCGTCTAGCAACGATATTGACGTGCTAAGTGATAAGTGCGCCAACAACATGCCACATTACGTCTCATGAGCCCATGAGTCCGAGCCCGAGTCGCTAAGCCCCTACGGGGCTTAGCTCCAATGGAATAAATTTTAAAAGCAAAAAGCATTAAGCTTACCATAGAGTCTTAGCCTTACCTTCTAATAAAATCACCCACATGGTCCCCTCCTTAGAGTCACCATCCCATGTGCATATCCCAACAACACATACCAAGTATATATGTTGAGATACCTCATGATGCTTTTCTAATGTGGGACTAAACTTTACTAGGTATGTTGAGAGCAAGCTCTCTACATGTCAAGAAAAAGCTCCAACAATCCCTCACATATCTTAATATATGGTTTGAGTGTTCCCCATAGTAACTGTCCATCATACATTAAGAGAGATGTCGCTGACGACTTGAATCTTCTCGCATGGGTCAAATAACAGACTATAATACAAGAATGGACTAAGCCTTGAATTTTGCACCATAGCTGAAATTTTTTCCACTCACATAATATAGTTATATGTGCTTCTGGATACACATTAAATGTCCTGTGCCAGTCTAGTTTCTGTGTGTAATTTGGGCATCTATAAGTTTACTCTCAAGAGACGGCCTACTATCTCTGTCCATACACTATAGGTGAGTTCTTTATTAAAGATATATGACATGAAGCCTTGCGCTTCCCTTGCGGTGCTACGTCGCTATGACATGGCCTAAAGTCGAGGCCTTACCCCTTATCGGGAACCTCATCGTAGTGTCATACTACTATAGCATGAGGTCACAGCCTCTTCGTAGTGCCATACTACCCAGCATGAAGCCTTAGGCTCCCTTGTGGTGTTATGCTGCAATGACATGGCTTGCAAGACCGAGGCTTTACCCCTATCCAGGTACCTTATTGTGGTTTCGTACCACTATAACATGAGAAATATCTCCCCTTTGTAGTGCTGACTACCCCTCTATAATTTCTTAATACAACATTAGGCTACCTGCCTATTTGCGATGCTACATCGCTATGACTTGGCTCGCAAAGCCGAGGCATTACCCGTTTCGGGAACCTCATGGTGGAGTCACCCCACTGTAGCATGGAGTTTTACTACTTGAAGTGCTGCATTACCGTGCTTTCTATAATACACACCAAGCATTCACTCTACCTGAGAACTCATTAAGGTATTTAAGCCAACCTCTCACAGGATCCGTTGTTCGTAGAAAATAATAGTAGACAATAGTGGTTGTAGGTCCGTAACCTCTCTATGCCATAGAGGACATGTACCCACTGTTCTTGATATTTTTCCAGTTAATGTTCCTCCATTGAACCAAAAGATAGATGCCTAGTAGATTTCTCTTTGAACTAATATCATAAAAATTTATGGTAGGATTACAATAACATAATATCAGAATGCCTTCAAGTCCAATTTTCTTGCTGTGCCATCGACCAGCTGGCACTTGAGGCCCTTGGTGAACGGATCCGCCAGGTTCTTCTGACTCCGAACATCAATCACTACAATAATACCTCACTTGATGAGATTGTGTATTGCCATGTGCTTTAGCCGTATAGTCCTCTTCTTCATATTAAAGAGGTCATTTGATGCCACCACTACAGTCGCCTGGTTGTCATAGTATATCGGTATTGTCGGTATTTGTGCCCCAACCACTAGAAGATCATACATGAGCTCCCGAAGTCATTCTGCTTCCTCCGCTGCAGTATCAAGTGTAAAGAACTCAAATTCCATGGATGACCGCGAGAGCATAGTCTGCTCCTTCGACTTCCAAGATATAGCAGCTCCACCCATTGTGAAAATAAATCCACCTGTGGACCTCTCGCTCTCCAACTCTGCGCACCAGCTGGCATCACTGAAGCCTTCCACAATCGACGGATCTTCGCTGTAGTACAATGTATATATCTGAGTCTTTTTGAGATATCTCATAACCCATTTCACAGCTTTCCAGTGGTCAATGCCTGGGTTGCTCGTGAAAACTTAGTATTCCCATGGCGAAAGCTATGTCAGGCCTTGTGGCAATAGTAGCATACATCAAACTTCCGATAACACTTGCATACTCCAGCTGCCTGACTCTTTCTCTTGAATTAGGCTTCAGCTTCAGATCACACCTGTAAGACGTATCGATCCCTGGAAGATCCTGATACCCATAGCATGTGATCATCTTCTCAATATAATGAGACTGTGACAATGCTAGTCCAGTGTCTGTCCGGATGATCTTGATATCTAAGATCATATCAGCTTCCCCCAAGTCCTTCATATTGAATTGCTTGAGATGAACTTCTTTCTCTCCGTGACACATCCTATATCCATACCTAGGATTAGCATGTCATCTACGTATAGACAAACGATTATACCTCTTCCATCAGCAAACTTTGTGTAAACACACTTGTCCATCTCACTGACCCTGTAGCCGTTTGACTTTATAACCTTGTCAAATTTCTCATGCCACATCTTGGGAGCTTATTTAAGACAGTACATGGATTTTACCAACTTGCAGACCTTGTCTTCAAGACCCTTGACGACAAATCCCTCTAGCTGTTGCATGTCAATCTCTTCGGTCAGCTTCCTATTTAGGAAAACCGTTTTCACATCCATCTGATGTATCACCATCTTATGTATTGCTGCGGGAGAAATTAACATTCTGATGGTGGTCATCCGAGCTACTAGAGCATACGTATCAAAGTAGTCGATCTTCTGCTTCTGAGAAAACCCCTTGGCTACCAGCCTAGCCTTGAAGTTGTCAATGGTACCGTCTGCTTTCATCTTCTTCTTGAAGATCCATTTGCATCCGATGGATTTCGCTCCTTCAGGAAGATCAACCAACACCCAAGTGTTATTTGATGTAATAGAATCAATTTCATTGTCAATCGCCTGTTTGCAAAAACAAAAGTTGATCTTTATTTCACAAACTTTGTAAGAAGATTACAAGAATTCTGGGAAAGTACAACTATAGAAATCCGACCAGAATGATGATCGCTTTATCCCTTAGACGATGTGAACTTTGAAGACGATAGCCTCTGAAGAATGCAGCAGCACTTTGACAAGATCTCCTGATCTCTGGTGATGACTTGAATGATCTCTGATCTGATCTGGGCTGATCTAGGATTGATAATAAAGACTTGAAACTCCATTTATAGAGTTTTGGAAATAACTAATTTTTAGTTATTCTGAATTGTACAGGATGGATTGCGCAGACATTGGACTGCACAAGCAGCAAACTGCGTAGGCAGTTACTCAATCGTAGACCTACTGTATGAGACGCGTGGCATTATTTTTTTGAAATGCGCTTGGTCGTGTACAGACGGTTGCCACATGGTGAGCAATTGATGGCATGTAAGCCACGTATAAATTGTCAGTTGTTTTGATGGAGTGTGCCACATGAACTGCGCTGGCTTCAAACTGCGTTGGAATTAAATTGCGCTGCAGAGAGTCTGGCTGATTGCACTGGCTGTACAGCTGTCCTCGAGCGCTGTGCTGTACGAGAAACGAACAGTTTCCTCGTTCTTCGGGTTGTCAGTTGTTAGAAGATCTGATTTTTTGTCAGATAATGATGACTAGGCCACGTCAGCTTGCGCGCTTGGATGTGTGCACAATTCAGCTTGCGCACTTGAGTTGCTGCACAATCTGTTTCCTGCGCAGTTCACTTGAAGGATGCACAATATGACTTCTTTGATGAGTGCAACTTGATTTTTAGGACCTACAAGACCTTCTTCAAAGTTTTTAAAATTTGAAAATATTCAAAGTTTCGAAATACTTTGAATTTCGACTTTAAAATCGATGCCTTGACTGCACGTTTGGAGGAATCAGCTCCTAATTTCTCGACGCAATTTGAGTTGACTGTTACTTTTGAAAAACTATAAATAGTTCTCATTCTTCTTTCTGTCATTCTTTACTTGTTTCCACTTGTTCGAAAGAGAAAAAGCTTCTGTGCCATTTTTGACTCTTCTCATTCGACATCAATGGCTCCGAAACGCTCTGCCGCCGAGAAGGACAAAGCTCCCGCTGAGTCTTCGACTCGGGCTGTGCCTCGGATTTCTTGTCACGAAGTCGGTCACCCTGCGCTGCAAGGTAGTCGATGGACTCTATCAAAAACACCCTTTTTTTAGGGTTCTTTGACATTGTCGAATATCTTTTTAGAGATTTGATGGAATTGTGCTGCCCTATTTAGGGTTTTGGTTGCACGAACACAATAGTTTTTATTTTTATGAAAACTATTTTCTTGTGCAATCGGTAGAAAGCGCTGGAAAATGTTTAGCGTAATCTGCCGATTTATGCTAGTCTGTCCAGCGCAAACTGATGCTTTGCGCAAGTTGCTCAGCGCAATCTAATGACTTGCGCAAGTGGATGAGTTGGCGTAATTGGACATTTTGCGCATATAGACTGCATTAGTGCAATCTGATGCCATACACATAGCGCAATCTGATGCTTGCGCAATTTGCTAATCTTTTGAACATAATCTTTGATTTTACATGTACTGAATTCTGTCTCTTTGTTTGATGCAGTCAACCTCAGGGAAGACCCGAATTATGAAGTCTTTACAGGGACTTTAGCTGAGCCGAAATTTAAGGAAGATCTGTCCCATGTGATATTTCCTCAGTATGCCCTGCCATCTTCTCGACAGGCCATTCTAACATCACAGGATAATGAGACATTGCTAAGTCTGATGAATGGGCAGCCTTTGCAAACTGCTGATGCCGTTACTCATAAGAAGCCTCTGTTTCTATTTGGTGAGGCTCTTGATAAGAGTTCTCAGCCAAGGTCTCGAGTTGAACAAAGACTCTTTTAGAGAGGCGAGAAAAGGATACTGTTACCAGACATTTGCAGGTGCCTCTCCCTATCTCGCTATGCTCATACGAGTTATCCCAGGAGGATGGACTGGGATATAACTCCTCTCCAGCAGGCCAGAACGGGGAACATTTGTGTAAAGAAGGGGCCGAACAATAAGGATATGTTCTATAGCTCCTCTGAGCGTCACAGCTCCTTGCTCAGAGGATTGAAGCCTGGCTGCATTCCACCGGAGAACTCCTTCCTGATGTTGCCAGTTAGAACACCGATCTTTGTGAATGAATTTGTGAAGGTTGAGGGAAGATATCCGGATTAGGACATCCGATTGACAGGTCTGGTAAATCCAGATAACAAAAGATGGCACTGCATAGCCAATTGGATATTGGCTCAGTTCGAAGAGAAGCTCAAGGAGATTGAGCTATATCAGGCGATATACTCTACCGTATACGGATTCCACCCCAACCCTCATCTGTTTCTCGCATTGGCGGAGAGGTACAACTTTAGGACAGGGACTTTCATGACGCCCTGTGGAGAGATTGGACTAGCTCTTCATGAGATGAAGTATATCTCGAGCTTGCCAATGAGGTCATTCCCCTATAAAGAATTTGTTCCAACCAATGACGAGTTGGACCGTCTTCATCGGAAGAATGCTGATATGGTGGCCGTTTTTGAAGAATTGCTGTGCCACTATAAGATCTGCTCCATGTATTACAAGAGTGGTTCCTCTGGCACTTGGTACTCGTCAAAGTGGTTGCCCTATCTCTTTCTTAACCACATAATGGAGAAGAAGACTAAGGAGCACGATACGTGCAACCCTAACTTCTTTCGACCACTCAGCCATAGTGAGGTGATAGGATTAATGGAGGAAAACAAGGAGATAGACATCAAGGTGGATGATGAACTTCAATATCCTCCTTTCAAGACAGGAGATATTATTGAAAGTTTCATGAGAATGGGCTATAGGCCCATATCAAAGGAAGCCCAGCTAGCGGGTTTCCTCACCTACTGGCTCCGACGATTCGTCGTCCCTGGAGCGAGCGCCGTAGATCGCTTCCATCGCGGCATGCTCTTTGCTGCCGTCCGTTTAGTCTTTGGCTATCGAATGGATCTTTTGTCGGCAATGACCTGCCGAGTGAACGCTGGCCTCCGTCTATTTGTATATTCAATACTCAAAGGAAAAGGCGAGAAAGGGAACTTCCTTCGACTGGAGCTTCCCTACACTTATTTGTTCGGATGGTTGCTTCTGCACTATCCTTCATTGATGAACCCCGATATGGGGACGGTCAGCGGAAGCTTCTTGCGGAGATTCTCCAAGAGTAAATGGATATACACCAGTCTAAGAGATTGCAGACGTGCTCTGAATCTTGGGAAGGGGTAGAATTTCTACTGTGTTCCCCCTCCAACTGGCTATGAACATATGTCTACAAATCTGGTTGATCTTGGGAGGCAGCCTTTGGGTCATGCAGCATTTGATTGGCTGAGGACAATTAGGCCGTCACACCTGGTTTATTAATTTGAAGATGAATGTTATTTGGAACCATATCTTCCCAGCCGCTTTGTCCGTCAATTTGGCTACGACCAATTCCATGTGGGTAACGCCATAAAGTGCTTGCAAGGAAAAGGCTATCTGATTGATGGAGCCCGGACATGGGCTTATTATAATGCTCGAGATACCAGAATAATGTTTTCGATGCCGACAAAGAGCGACCATGGCCCGCGGATGCTGTACACATATTCAATCTTCTATACATCGGCGAATACCTTTGTCGAGAACTTAAGTCTCGCCGACAACTTCGTGACAGCGACCAAATTGAAGAAAGGAGCAAGTGTTGTGTTGGCCCCTGGCAACGAGGAAGAGCGTGAACCAGCCGATGTATCGTTGGAAGCTTCTAGGGAGGCCAACTTCCCAGAAGAAGTCAACGAGCCATTGCGCATCTCCTTAAAGGTTGTCAGATCTCCAGCCAAGGAGAGAAAGAGGAGGATAGATGAACCTTCTTCTCCAGTTGCAAAGAAAAGGCTTGTCTTGGAACCTTCAGAAAGGGTCACGACCCGATCACAATCTCGGCAGCAGGCCGAATCAACTCAAAGAGAAGAGGCGGCGACCCCGACCTCTATCCAAAGATAAGACAATGTTATAGATGTAGAGAGTTCAGAGAGACCTCTACATAGAAAGAAAATAGTCTTCCAGAGAAAGAAGATAGTCACTCCTCGACCTATGTCATCGGTCGTGGCTAGTGCTATTGCCGGAGTTACAATGAAATCTCATACACCCGTCCCTGAACCTGAAGCTTTCAGCCCAAAAAGAAGGGATGAGGCTGTAGAAACCATGGAGGAAGCCGTGGAGAAAGAAGATGAAGTGGTGCGATCTCCTACATTTGCAGTGGAGAATACCCAGCTTCCGGCTACACCAAGAACACTTCGTGATGAAGAGGATCGATTAATGATCGATGCTCTGAACGACTGTGACTTCGGCCTCCAGGATGATGTTGATCCGGTCGCTGCAACTGACAGAGAAGAAGCACCAAAAGACAGTGTGAGTAATAAAGATACACCAACAGAAGCTGTTGATGATACTTTAAATCCAGAAGAGGACGCTAATGTCCATGTATCCTCGGAAGCTGTTGATGACACGCTGAATCCTGAAGAGGATATTTAGGTGCATGTGTCTCCAGAAAAGAATGCAAGTGAAGAAGTAGCACCTGAGGAAACTACTACTGCTGCTCCCAAAGGTATTAAATGATATTATCAACCTTCTTTTCATAGATCAAATAGCTGATATCACATTTTTATCCATGCAGAACTTGAATCTTCTCTAGTTCCTCCCACATGCACTGATATAGTGCCAATAACGGCGATAGCTAGTGGTAGCCGACATTTTTCGGGCGGCTTTGAGGCAGGTAGTAGCCAAGCAGTAATGTCTGAGGCTACTTCTGCTAGGTTGGAACCTGTGCCAACAGAGGACAAACTTGTCCCTGTACCTTGCAATGGTAAGATCACTCTTACTTTAGATCCTTCTTGATAGTTGCTAATGACAGTCAACTGATTATATTTGTTAAATTTTGCAGAGGAATACTTGGGAGGGGCTACTAGCTCTACCATGGCTCCATTATCTAGAGAGACCTCCACCCGCATACAAGAAGCTGAACGTCCATCTGCACAGGCGTCTGCTGCTGCTTCGACGTCTATGGGAGTAGCTGCTACTCCTGGTGCTGTTGCCACCAACAGATTCATCATCGGTTCCTTTACTAATCTTTTCTTCAGTTCTCTAGGACCCTTAGTAGAGAGGATAATGGGGAGAGAAGACATTGGTTTCATAACTGTTAGAGGTCCAACCTCTTATCTGATAGCTGCCATCCGGAATCAAGGTGATGAAGCGCAAGCAGCTTACCTTGAGCACATCCTGGATGAGCCAGAGGAGTCGGTTAAGATCTACAAAGATCTGAATCAGGGGGAGGTGGAGCCTTTGGTACAGGCCGAGTTTGAAAGGATGTCACAAGAGGTTGCAGTTGCGAAGGTTGATCTCCAAGTTCTCTTGGACACTTTCTCTACTAAGTCTGCTGAGTATAATTCCCAAGTGGAAACAATAGCATCTGTTGCTGAGGAGAGGGAGAGGAAAGTTGTTGAGCTGCAAGCAGAATTTGCCCATCTTCAAGAAGAGTTAAGACTTGTTCAGCTTGCTCTGGAAGATGAGGTCACACAACATCAGGCTGCAGTTCAACAACTGGACGCTCTGACCCAGGAAAGAGATGAGTATGTCACAACTCATCAAGCTGAAATCTCTCGCAGACTAGTAACCATGCCATCTTTCGACGATAAGTCTGGGATGGAGGAAGCTAGGAGGCGAGTGATGGACTCTCGTGAGGAGCGACTGTAATCTTTAAAGCAGCAGATGACTAGCTTGATAACCCCGCCAGCGGAATACGAAAGACTTTTTGTATCTTCAATTTTTTTGTGACATGTAATTTTGTAACGTCTTTCAATTTTGATCAATAAAAAGACATTTTTCTTGTGGCTCTATTATTTATTGCATATCTGATTCAGATATAAATAATAGCGATAGAAAATATATTCAGAGGTGCAAGACATGATATATTTCTTGATTTTTAGAAAATAATTATATTCAATTATATCTGCTCAGAGGTAATATGGACATGGCAGAATATAATATATTGAATATCATTATTTCAGTAGACAACTTAATCAAAGATGACAAGTTGCTGATATGAACGAAATGGATGATTCCTCAAAATATGTGAACGAAATGAATCGTCAGGATGAACGGATGGACCGTCAAATAAATGGAATGAACGGATGAACCGTCTGATATATGAAATGAACGGGCAAACCGTCAGATGAATAAAATGAACGGGTGAACTGTCAGATGAATGAAATGAACGGGCAAACCGTCAGATGAATATGATGAACGGACGAACCGTCGGATGAATGAAATGAACGGGCGAACCGTCAGATGAATATGATGAACGGACGAACCGTCGGATGAATGAAATGAACGGACGAACCGTCGGATGAATATGATGAACGGATGAACCGTCGGATGAATGAAATGAACGGGCGAACCGTCGGATGAATATGATGAACGGACGAACCGTCGGATGAATGTGTTGCTTCGTTGTCTTACGAATCTCTGTCTATAAATAGAACATAAAATCAGATGGAATGATCACTTTCACTTTTTAACATAAAGATGTCGTCTGAAGATGCATCCAAGAAGGCTGAAATTGCCCCGAAGGTTGAAGCGGTTACTGAAGAACGTCCAGTCGAGCCGACCCAGCCAAAGCAGACAGAGGCAGGCGAAGGTTCGTCTGCACCCAAGCCGCCAAAGGACATCTTGGACTTCCTTCTTGAACCAAGAAAGACAGAGGAAGAAGAGGCCATGAGGATGGCTGCTTGCAAGTTCCTAGTGGGTTCGAGCAAAGATGTTCTCAACTCTTTTGCCAATCATGTTTTTGAGAAGGACGGTAGTGGCCCTCGTCCTAATTTTGAGAAGGATGATAGTGACCTTCCTTGATATTATGTACTATCATTCATGATGAAATAAAATAAAATTTTATTTATGAACTTGTCTGATGATTACATGCAATGTCTTTTACATTTATACATAATACTTTTTGAGGAATTTTCTATTGATGGGCATCATTGCAACTCGACCATCCAGCTCTGTGAGTTGATAGGCTCCATTTAAAAAGACTTTGCTCACGATATATGGCCCTTCCCACTTCGCATCAAACTTGCCCTTGCTCATATGAGTCATAGTCATAGGACGTCTGACAGTTAGAACAAGCATTCCTTTCTGAAAGGCTCTGACCTTAACTTTGTGATTGAAAGTCTTTGAAATGCGGGCTTGGTATAACTCAATATGCTGTTGAGCCAATAGTCGTTTCTTGTAAAGCGCTTCTAATTCTTGGAGTCGAAGAAGGTCGTTGTTTTCTGTAATGAGCTCGTTAGTGATGGCAATCCTTATGGACGGAATTTGAAGTTCCAGGGGTAGAACTGCTTCACAACCGTATACCAAAGAGAAAGGTGTACAGCCTGTAGGGTTGCGGACCGTAGTACGGTAGGCACATATGCATTCTCTAAGCTTTTCACTCCAGTTTCGTTTGTTAGTAGACACAAACTTTTTGAGGAGCTTGATGATAGTCTTGTTGAAAGCTTCAGCCAAGCCATTAGCAGCAGGATTGTAAGCTGTCGAAGCGACATTATCAATCTGGTGATCGTCACAGAACCTGGTGAACCTTTGGCTGATGAACTGAGGTTCATTGTCATGAATGATCCTTCGAGGTACACCAAATCTATAGATGACATGATGTTTGACGAAGTTGATGACACTGCTGGTCTTGACTTCCGCCAATGGTATAGCTTCGGCCCATTTGGAGAAGTAGTCGGTTATTGTCAGTATGAATCGATGTCCTCTAGAAGGAGGATTGATGGGACCTATAATGTCCATGCCCCAAGCTTCAAAAGGCCAGGAAGCAGCAGTCGGATGAAGGAATTCCGACGGTTGATGAATAAAATCTGCGTGGATTTGACAAGCTCGATATTTTTTTGCATATTTGATGGCATCAGATACCATAGAGGGCTAGTAGTTACCCATGCGTCAGATACGATCCTGTAGCTTAGGACCAGGTTGATGTGCTCCGCAGACGTCGTCGTAAGCTTCACGCAATACTTGCTTCGCTTCATCACCAGCAAGACAGCACAAAAGTAGGCCGTCATAAGTCTGCCGGTAAAGAGTTTTGGTGGTCTGATTGTTGTAGAATTACAGAGACCGTCGACGAATACTCGTAGCTTACTTAGGATCTTCAGGGAGTATGTCATGAACTACGAAGTAGATGAAAGGAGTTCTCCAATCTTCACCGATAACATTGACTTCAGTGAAATTACTGAACTCAATATTACGATTGTTTTCGATGCAGAACAATTCTCGATTAGAGATAACCACCACCTGCGGTCTTTTAATAGGGATGGCTAAGACTGCTGCAAGATTGGCCAAAGCGTCGGCTTTAGTATTGCAAGCTTGTCGAACATATTCGGTGAAGAAGGCTTTAAATGATGTAGCCATGTTGATTGCCGCTTCATAGTAAGGTACTAGATCTTGATGGCGAACTTTATAGGTTCTTCTAACCTGGTTAACAACCAGCTTGGAGTTACCATAAACTTCAAGATATTTAATGTCTAGTTGTTTAGCTAACTGAAGACCAATAAGTAGAACATTATATTCTGCTACGTTGTTGGAGCAAGGTTCGTCTAAGGAATAGGCTCTTTGAATAGTTGACCCGTCTGAAGAAACAAGTACAACTCCAACTCCTGCGACAATGGCACCATTGGATCCAATCCTGGATGCACCGTCAAAGAATAGACGCTAAGTAGAAAATTCTTCGGAGACCATATTTGATTCCAATGCCTCGTCTGGAATTTCATCATAGAGTTTGGATGTCTCTGGAACAGGATGAGCTGCTAAGAAATCTGCCAGTACTTGACCTTTGACAGACTTTTGCGGAACATATACCATGTCATATTGGGCTAGCAGAATGGCCCATGTAGCCAGCCGAGAATTGAGTGTTCTGGGTTTCTTCATCAGTACCCGAAGAGGATTAACTCGGGATATGACATAAATAGTTTGGCCAATGATGTAATGCCGAGTCTTTTGAACAGCGAACATAAGAGCTAGGCATTCTTTTTCGACCGGACTGTAACGATGTTCAGCACCAATTATAGTACGACTGAGATAATAGATGGCCTGTTCATGGCCTTCTTTGTTCTTTTGGGCAAGTAAAGCACCCAATGAATGATCCATAGCACGGACGTACATTAAGAATGGTGTGCCTGAGATCGGTGGCACCAAGACTGGTAGGTTCATAAAATATCGCTTTATGTCGTCAAATGCTCGTTGACATTCTTTGGGCCAAATGAAAGATACACCCTTCTTCATTAGTTGAGTAAATGGTCTGCAGCGTCCAGATAGATTCGAAATGAACCTCCTGATGTACGCAAGTCGACCTTTGAATCCTCGTAGCCCTTTTAGGTTGCGTGGAGGACGCATCTCTTGAATGACTTTAATCTTCTCGGGATCCACGTGTATACCCTTAGAGGTAATGACGAAGCCGAAAAATTTGCCACTAGAGACACCCAAGAATGACTTGGTGGGATTCATTTTGAGTTGATGTTAGCGCATTAGATTGAAGATAGTTTTCAAGTCTTGGATGTGATCTTCCTTTAAACGACTTTTGACAGCAATATCATCGACGTAGCATTCGACGATCTTGCACAGATGATCTCGAAAGATAGTACTTATGGCTCGTTGGTAAGTTGCACAAGCGTTCTTGAGACCAAATGGTATTACGGTTATAGCAGTAGACTCCGCGAGGAGTACGGAAAGAAGTATGTTTTTTATCTTCAGGATTCATCTGAATCTGATTGTATCCAGAGAATACATCCATGAAAGTTAATCGCTCGAACCCACAGGTGTTATCAATCATGACGTCCGTGATAGGGAGAGAAAATTCATCTTTTGGACAAGCTTCATTAAGATCCCAAAAGTCGATACAGACTCGAACTTTACCGGTTTTCTTCGGGACATGAACGACGTTGGCTACCCAATCTGGGTGTTGTTCTTCTCAGATAAAGCCACAAGCGATGAGATTCTTAACTTCATCGTCGATTGCGTCCATCATTTCTGGTTTGAAGTACCGTTGTTGCTGTTTGACCGGTTTTACATTTGGCAGGATGTTCAATTTATGAGTAGCAACTTTGAGATCTAGACCTGGCATGTCTTTATAGCTCCAGGCAAAGACATCAATGTATTCTTGAATAAAAAGAATTAACTCTTGCTTATCTGCCTCTGGAAGGTTCTTGCTGATGAATATTGGACGAGGTGATCCGCTCTCTCCTACGTCAATTTGAACTAATTTATCTTCGGTAGGAGGTTCCTGTTGTTCGAATCGGAGTTCCCATTGGGTATCCATTCGTTGAGCCCAGGGATCTATTTCAGGATTTTCTTCAATATCCTCGTCATAGCCTTCTGGAAGTTCAACGGAGACCATGTTAGAAGATACAATCAATCGATGAACTTGACCAATACTGGTGTCAGAATCCCATGATCTGGAATCAGAAGAATTAGAGCGCTCTTCGCTATCGGATTCAGAGGCTGCTGGGGACAATACTGGAGGTGAAGAATATCCGAAACCTCTTTTGGTCCTGCTATAGTACATCTCTGACTTTCCTTTCGGAACAGTCGTACGGATAGGAGTTCTTCTACCCTTGCCGTAGTTGAGACCATTCTTGAAGTCATAACCCATCTTTCGAATGATGTCTTTTGATTGTTGACTGTAACGACGCAGTTGAAGATGCCCCGTATCGTTACTTTTGCTATCATCCGTATAACTGAATTTTTGTTCCGGTCCTTTACTAAAAAGTATTGGACTCCCACCTCTCTTTCAAGAAGGGACAATAAAGTATGAATCCTCTAGGTGTTCGAGTAAGACTTCTGTTTGAAGAGACTGTACAACTCCCATTGTAAATGATCGAAAGCTATCTAACATATCCAAATAGCATTTAGCATGATAAATGACATCAGTATACTGGAAAGGAGAAGCTTTTTTATTGATTTGTACATCTGTATTTACAACAGGACCTTTAGCCTTAGCAGGCTTGGTCAGATTGATTACAAGAGGGGAAGAAGAAAAACGTGGAGGAGGATTGGACTTATTACGACGGAGGTCGATAACAAGCGACTCAGAAGAGGTGATCTCCCTTTTATCCTTATTATGAGATAAATCAATAACAAGTGGCTCAGAAGAGGTGAGCTGCCTTTTTTCCTTGTTACGACGTAAGTCAATAACCAGTGGCTCAGAAGAGGTGAGCTCCCTTTGATCCTGACCACCATCAGTTGGTTGCTTCTGGACTGGCAAGTGAATAGCCAGTGGTTTGGAGGATTGAGGACGAGAAACATGCCCTTTGACAGGTATGATAAGAGTGTTATTAGGCACTGCTTCTTGTTCTTTTTCAGTGTCAAGAGACAGTACTACTTTCATGAACTCATCCTTGTACATACGAGCATCGTTGCAGTATGCTTCGACACCTTTGAAAGGATAGAGATCAGCAACCTCCTTTTGAACCTCTCCATTGTCATCGACATATTTGTAACATTGATGGAGCGTCGAAGGAACAATGTTATGTTCATGCAAGAATGGTCTCCCCAACAGAGTATTGTAAGAACAACCATGGTTGTCTATGATGTAGAAGGTCACCTTTGTGCGGAGATTGCCTATTTGGAGTTTTAGGCGAACCTTGCCCAAAGGTTCACTTCTTCCTTGATTGAACCCAAGGATGGTAGTGATTGTACTGGAAAAACTATGTACTGGGATCTTCAATGCATCTAACATTGTCTTCGACATGATGCTGAGAGCAGACCCTGGATCTATCAGAATACGATCGACTTTCATCGAGTCGACATATCCTGTATAGTATAGAGGCCGGTCGTGCCTATTGTCTTCCATCAGCATGTCATCCTGTGTGAAGGTAATGTTTGGAATTAACTCCAACACACTATAACAATGGAGGCAAGAGACTGGCTCTGCTTTCGGCTTCTTTAGAAGGGCTAGACAGGTTTCTGCTTGCATTAGAGCTTCATTCAGAGTTTTTCGAGTCTCTTTGGAGAGGCACAAGAGCTCGAAAATTGACAGCCGGGCCGGTGTATTGGCTAATTGAGCCAAGATATCAAAGTTGTATGGCTTTTCAAGTCCAGAAGGAGATGACTTCTTCAAAGGTTTGTCGAAGCGGACTTGTTGTTTGCCTTTGTCGGCTACCGTTGGCTTGGGAGGAGTGGGTTCTACAACCGGTGAGGAGGCAGCAGGAATATCCTTAGTAGAAACATGTTGCACTTGAGTGGACTCAGAAGAAGAAGCAGTATTCTCCTGAGTCTCGGGATAATCCTTTAGATAGGCTTTCCCTGATCTGGTGCCCAGCAGGATTTCTTCATCAACTATGGGGTCAAAAGACACCATATTGCAGATTTTTGTTTTGCCCTTAGAATGTTCTTTCTTCTTGGAGAAAGAGGGAACTTCGAACTCTGAAGCAAGATCAGGGTGAATCCATATAATCTCGCCATTGTCAAGAGACAAGGGGACAAGACCTTTACTTCATGGAGGAGGAAGATTCTCGATCTCAAGAGTAGCTTTGGGGATAGGGATGACACCGTGCTGTACCATCTGCGGAGGGAAGTTACCGAACTGAATTGAGACCATGTTTACGGTAACCGTCTTCTTGTCTTGCTACAGAGTGACAACACCAGCATTGACTAATTTTTGGATCTTGCCTTTGAGCATATAACATGCTCGAGTGGGATGCCCAATGAACCTGTGATAGACGCAATATTTGGGATGATCAGTCTTACCGACCTCATCAGGCTTCTTCGGGTCTGGGAGTTGGAGCTTATTGCTTTTGATCAAGCAATCAAAGATGCTCACGGTGTCATTCTCGTCAAATGAGTACTCTACTTTCGGACGAGGTTTCCTCGGTGGAGGTACTTAAGGAGTAGAAGTAGACGTAGGTGGAGCTACATTAACCGCCAAAGATTCTTTGTTTTTCAAGTTGATATTCAAAGTCTCTTTTCCCTTGCGGTTGTTCTGACGATTACCACCACCCAATGTCTGATGTTCATCCCGGTCGACGTTAGACATATGTACCCCTAGCTGCTTGAATTTGTCAGCACTAACTTCAGCTGCTTTAGCGTTGACAATGAAGGATGGCCAGTCTTGGAATTGAGTTGACCCCGTCCACATGCTGATGATAGGCAAAAGATTTGCCTTGCAGGTGTCTATGGTCACAGCTGTCGGAGTTCCAGGAGGCATTTTTAAAGCTTTTCGGCGGAACCTTTCAATGAAACTCTAAGCGGTTTCATTGTGTCTTTGTTTGATTTTATTAAGGGCTGACATGGTCATGTCGTTGATCCCCTCATAGAAACGTTCCAAGAAGATTTGTTTTAGACCAAAGAAAGAGGTGGTACAGCCATCGGGCAAACTTCTGTACTAATTGTATGCTATGTCGGCTAAACAGCCGACGAATACTCTGGTAAGAAGAGCGTCATTTGGCTGAAGTTGGACAGTCATTACCTCAAAGTGGTTAATGAACTGACTAGGAGAAGTGCTGCCATGAAACAGAGAGATTGTTGGAATCTTGTACTTTGGAGGAAATAGGACTTCTTTCTATTCAACTGGGTAGGGTTGTTTGATCCCCAACCTCTGCAAATTATCCTTCTCTTTGAAAGCCTCGAATTGAGTACGCAGGAGTTTGACATCTTCATTAGCATCCTCTAATGATATAGAAGGAGCAGGCTGAATCAGAGCGTTAGGGGGAGGAACAGCGTGGTAAGCACTACCCCCAGCACCTGACTGATAGGTGTAGGTTGAATCTGTAGAGGAGGTACTTGAGAAGATGCTACCCCCAGTCCTGCATTGACAGGCACCGACGATGCTATGATCTCAGGATTTATAGCAGGTACAGTCGGTGGTACTGTATGTTGGGCTACGATGATAGAATGCATACTTGCAACCATTTTAACAATGGTCTTCAACTTGTCTTCTAGTGCAGCTATTCGTTGTTCTTGACTAGCTGAACTGGAAGCATCTGGATCTTCAGTAACAACATAAGCTGTCACCTCTCTAGGTACAGTAGAAGACACTGTCTGTTCAGAACTTTCGCTGTATGCATCATAGTCGGGAAAAGAATTATCTCCTGAGTGAGAAAGAAGGAGATGACTAGAAGGATCTTGAAGATTCCTTTGACCGATTGTGTCTCGGCTTCGGGATCTGGTATGTCGAAATACTCCTTCAGAAGATTCTTGGAGTAGATCTAAATACCGCTGGCTGGGCTTGCGAGGCTTGCCGTGCTTGGAGCACTTCCTACCCCCAGTGTCTCTGGAAGTCATGTTGACGGAAGCGTACAAAACTTCGTCTTCATCTTCTGACATAGGTTCAGAGTTTGTAAAGTTCAGACGATCGAAGACAGATCATTTTGTTGTCTGATAACAGCACTTGATGACGACCTTGTGATTACAATGGTGTCCAAGTGGTTGAACTGGAGGTGTTGAAAAGTTGTCCCATTTTTGTTTGAGGTGCTCTCGGAGATCGGGAACAATGACAGGACGAAAAGAAGTTCGAGGGATATGTTCTTTGACCACATTCGGAACATGGTTCCGGTTCTTCAAGTGTTTTGTCCCTTGAGTGTACAGGGAAGTACTCATTTTATTAGCATATGTGTCAGGATTTTTGATCCTGGAAGTTTGCCTCTGATGTTGGTTGGTCTTCGGCATTGGCTGTTTGCGTTTCGTCGAGGTTGGTCTATTGAGATAAGTTCTTAGATCAACAAATTCACCCCCAGAGGTTTCTGTCCGAGACACCAGCAATTTTCCCTGTTTTGAACGGGATATCTTGAGAGTTGGGAGATCTTAGAATTCTGCTACCGGAGTAGGCAGAATACCTCTTTGATCAGTACACTTCCCTTTGGCAAGGAAGGAAGAAGAGCTCTTGTTTGAGAGAGTTCTTGTACTGACTGGTGCCGAGGCACGCTCAGATTGATCTTCTACGGTAAAAACCGAGAAAGACTGAGAAAAGACCAAAGGGCCTTTTCCTTTGTTTTGTAAAGAAGGGTTAGCTAAAGAGCGTTTCCCTCTGTTGTCTTCCAAGTCATAGGACGAGAAAGTTTGAGAAAAGACCAACGGGCCTTTTCCTTTGTTCTGAGGAGGAGGAGGAACAGTCAACAGACTACCCCCAGTGGATTGTGCTGGAGCAACAGGGTGCTTGGAAAGAGGAGTATAATTTTTCCCCTTACTGTGAGAAGAAGAGAGATTAGCCAAAGGGCTGTCCCTCTTAGACTGCACTGGCACAGTTTATGCAGGGGTTGAAGTGGCTGTTGGCGCACTGACAGGTTGCGCATGAGGAGCTTTGGCAGAAGGTCTTCTGGCCACAGTCATAATAGATTGCGCAGCAGGAGTCTTGACTTCAGAGTGCTTGAGTTGCATTCTGGTTGTTGGAGTAGTAGACTGCACAGACAGAGTTGCAGCCAACTGCGCCAGGGAAAGAGGAGTTGCACTTTGACAGAGCAGCATAGGAAGTGGTTTGTGCACTAGGAAGGGGAGCAGCATACTGCGCATGGGCAGTAGCAGCAGACTGCACAACAGTCTTGGAAGCAAAAATAGCAGACTGTGCAACAGAGACAGCAGGCTGCGCAGAGGATTGTGCAGAGGAATTTGGAGTCCACACTGAACAGACTTTGCTCTTGGCAGAAGTCGCAGTGCGACGAGTAGTCCCGGAGTTGATCATCGCCTCGTAGGCCATCTGGTTGACCTTTACAACCAGCGTCTTCTGCGTCTTTTCGATAGACGCAACGTCACATTGAGTTGTCACTTCCTCGTCGGAGGAGAAAGTCGTCCCCAGCAGAGTCGCCATTTTGTTTGCAAAAACAAAAGTTGATCTTTATTTTACAAACTTTGTAAGAAGATTACAAGAATTCTGGGAAAGTATAACTATAGGAATCCGATCTGAATGACGATCGCTTTATCCCTTAGACGATGTAAAATTTGAAGATGATAGCCTCTGAAGAATGCAGCAGCACTTTGGCAAGAACTCCTGATCTCTGGTGATGACTTGAATGATCTCTGATCTGATCTGGGCTGATCTAGGATTGATAATGAAGACTTGAAACTCCATTTATAGAGTTCTGGAAATAACTAATTTTTAGTTATTCTGAATTGCGCAGGATGGATTGCGCAGACATTGGACTGCACAAGCAGCGAACTGCGTAGGCAGTTACTCAATCGTTGACCAACTGTGTGAGATGCGTGGCATTATTTGATTGAAATGCGCTTGGTCGTGTACAGACAGTTGCCACGTGGTGAGCAATTGATGGCATGTAAGCCACATGTAAATTGTCAGTTGTCTTGATGGAGTGCGCCACATGAACTGTGCTGGCTTCAGACTGCGCTGGGATTGAATTGCGCTGTAGAGAGTCTGGCAGATTATGCTGGCTGTACAGCTGTCCTCGAGTGCTGTGCTGCACGAGAAACGAACAGTTTCCTCGTTCTTCGGGCTGTCAGCTATCAGAAGATCTGATTTTTTGTCAGATAATGATGACGAGGCCACGTCAGCTTACGCGCTTGGATGTGTGTGTAATTCAGCTTGCGCACTTGAGTTGCTGCGCAATCTGTTTCCTGCGCAGTTCACTTGAATGATGCACAATATAACTTCTTTGATGAGTGTAACTTGATTTTTAGGACCTACATCGCCTTCTTCCAGAAAACTGTATCTTTGGTCTTCATCACTTCATCATAGATAAGCGAATCTGCTTCCACATAATAGGTGATAAAGTCATTTCCGAAGTCCTTCGGCCTCCTCACACGCTTAGCTAACGGCTCAGCGAGTTCTGGTTCAACCATTGTTTCAATAATTATATCTTCTTGGACTACATCCTCATTGAAAACTTTAGTTTCTTGTGCACCCTTATTGTTCTCCGGAATATCTGCTAGAATAATGTTCTTGTGCCTTGCAAATTTGTCTTCAAAATATTCTACGTCGCGAGATTCAATGATATGATTTGTTTCAATATCAAGAAATCTTCGAGCGTCACTCTTTTCGGCATAACCCAAGAAGATCGATTTTGTAGTCCTTGTCCCAAGCTTCTGAATCTTCAGATCTGGAAGCTTCACATATGCCAGATACCCCCATACTCGAATGACATTTAAGTTAGGTCTGACTTTGAACCAGAGTTCATGAGGAGTAACATCTGAAGTTGTGTGAGGTACTCTATTTAGAATAAAAGTGGCCATCAATGCAGCTTCTCCCCAGTAGCACTTTAGAAGACCCACGGTCAACAACATTGAGTTTATCATTTCTGCCAATGTTATGTTCTTCCTCTCTGCTACTCCGTTTGATTGAGGAGAGTACGGAGCTGTCGTCTGGTTGACAATTCTATGTTCTTTGCAGAACGATGCGAATTTATGATACCTGTACTCTCCATCTCGATCACTTATTATTCTCTTGAGTTGTTGTCCAGTCTACCGTTCAGCCTCGGCCCTGAACTCCTTGAACTTCTCGAATGCTTCGTCTTTAGCCTTTAGCTAGTAGATGAACATATACTTTGAGAAGTCATCGATGAAGGTTATGAAATACTTCATCCCGACCTCTGTAGAGAACTGTTTGAAGTCACAGATATCAGAGTATACCAACTCCAGAAGATCTGTACTTTGATTAACCCGAGAAAAGAGTTTCCTAAAGATCTTCGTTTGAGCACAAACTTCACATTTCTCTACCTTACCCCCACACTTGGAGATAAGTCCTAGACTAGACATTCTATTTATTCGTTTACAATGAACATGTCCTAATCTATTATGCGACAACTCAAAAGTATAAGCAGAAGGAGTGATTGCATTAATTACATTGAACTAATTTACAAGCTAAATTTTGAACATTCCTTTGGTATAAAAAGCTTTCCCAAAATATGTTTTCTTAATGGACATAACCATCTGGCCAGCATTGATGTCCATCCTGAGGCCTGCATTACAGAGTAGGCCTCCCGAGATCCGGTTCTTTATGATAGCAGGTACATGCTTCACACCTTGAAGCGTCAGAGACTTCCTCGAAGTCAGCTTCAAAACCACCATCCCGATCCCGAGCACTTCAGCTTGTGCCTGGTTCGCCACCATAACCACTTCAGAAGTTGGTGTGTAGGTGGTGAACCACTCCTTGCTGGAGCAGACATGGCAGGTGGCCCCAGTGTCTACCCACCATTCAGAGTTAGCCCCTCCCGCAGTGACCTGCACAATCATTGCAACAACGTCAGTGATTAAAGAAACCTTGCTAGGCTCATCTTGCTCTGATTGCTTGGTCTTCGCTTTGTATTCAATCTTGAAGTGGCCCTTCTTGCCATACTTGAAACAAGGCATCTGAGACTTTGCCTTGTTTTGTTTGAAGGAAGTCCCCTTAACTTTCAGATTGTTAGGGTCCTTCTTCTTGCTGTGGAAAGCCGCATGCTTTCCCTTGTGTTCCTTGGTGTGAACCAAATTAGCATTAGCCAATTGTTTGGATAGTGAGTCCACCTTCAGTTGAGCCCTCATTTGGTCCTCAACATAGATTTTCTGCAGGATATCTTCCAGACTGATCTCCAACTTTTTCCTATGCATGTTTGCATAGAACTTGCCCCACCAAGCGGGGAGCTTAGAGACGATCCCTCTAACAACAAACTTGTCGACGAGGGGCATCGCCTCGTCTTCTAACTTCTGTCGCAGCTTCAGGAACTCCTTCACCTACGACAGCATTGGCTTCTCGTCTTCAAAGAACCACTTATGATATTTTTTAACTAAAAATATCTTGTTTCGGTTCTTATCATCTTTGTACAATTTCTCCAAAGACTCCCAAATCTTTCTGGCAATAGTCTTTTTTGAATATGATTCTACAAGGAAATCTTTCATAGCATTTAGAATCATAAGCCTACAAATGCGTCTCTTCTCCACTTGGCCTGGTTCTTAGTAGCACCAGAAATTACGGCTGCAAATCTAGTTTCTGGAATAGTAGGTTCCTCTTCAAAAAGTACATGATCAACATCAGAAAACTGAATATTGAGCCTAACCTTCCTTTTTTAGATTTGATAGTGCTTACCATCAAATTGTTCTAACTTTGTGAAGTTAGGATTGACTAGCGAAGCACGAAAGTTTTCCATCGGTGGACTCAAGCTTTGAGATTGTTAGTCCCGGGGCATAATTTTCGATGGAAAACTGAGAAATGAAAAGATTGTAAAAATAACGTTTCAATGCAACACTTTAAAGAAGGTGCACAATAGAGATTCTTGGAGTATTCTGGGTTACAAAATTTTTAAAAAAATTCGTAACATCAGCAAACAAATGTAGTATTTCTAAAAAGAAGTTACTAATTGAATTGCTAATAGCAGTAACGATGACAGGCAATGGATGAAAGAACAGCCTGCTGGGGTGAATGATAACCTGTGCTCAAAGCTTGATTCGACACACACGAACAGCTTCCAGGAACAAGCAAGTTCGACGAAGAACTTTGGAACACACCGCACTTCTGACTCCTCGGATGACAACGAACTCCTATGCTAAGTGGCACTGGTGCTCTACTTCGCTTCTCTCTTAAACTCTGTAGGATTTCGTAAGGAATTGTGTTAAGAAATACTTGTGTTATCTGTATACTGAGAGAAAGAGAGAGAGAGAGAGAGAGGAGAGGAGAGAGAGAGAGAGAGAGACCATAGAAGCTTTTATAGCCTCGCTCGGTAACCGTCCAGTTTGTAACATATTCGGGATGTGGAAAAAAATCGTCCCGAACATGCTGTAACAACTCAATCGTGTATGGACACGATCTGACCTAAATGGCGCACAGCGTGCACCACCTGCGCAATACGTGCACAGCGCCAACTGTTCCACGTGCGCACTGGGCACACAGCGTCAATAGCGCACCCTGCACACCATGCGCAAGACGCTCACCATGCATACCGTGTCAACAATGCAACCTACGTACCGTGCGCAACATGCGTACCGGGCACTTGTGCCACACGCGCAACCTGTGAACCCTACGCCAAACGTCGCACAAACTACAGCGCCAACTGCCGCACCATCTGGCCGTACGAATTAGGCACGAACGGCTGTACAAGAGGCTCGCACAACTTAAGCATACTATGCGCCTAGCGACGATGCTGATGTGCTAAGTGCGCCAACAAAATGCCACATTACGCCATATGAGCCCATGAGCCCGAGTCTGAGTCCGTGTTCGAGTCGCTAAGCCCCGTAGGGGCTTAGCTCCAGTGGAATAAATTCTAAGAGCAAAAAGCATTAAGCTTACCATGGAGTCTTAGCCTTACCTCCTAGTAAAATCACCCACATGGTCCCCTCCTTAGGGTCACCACCCCATGTGCATATCCCAACAACACATACCAAGTATATATGTTGAGATACCTCATGATACTTTTCCAATGTGGGACTAAACTTCACTAGGTATGTTGAGAGCAAGCTCTCTACATGTCAAGGAAAAGCTCCAACATATGTTGTTGCCTTTTATACCAAAGGCATATTTACTATACACGTAGTCAGAGGCGGAACTAGTAAGAGGCTATGGTAGGGTCCAGTATCCCCTATTTTCTCGCATTTTATACATTTTTTTAATATTTTTTATTTTTTCAAATGAGTCACCCCGTACCTAGACTACCCTAGCTGACTTTAGCTCATTTAAGCTCAAATTTCTAGTTCCGCCCTTGTATGTAGTCCTTCTTAACCCTATCAGTTATCTGCTATACTTCATAGAGAGGGATAAATTTATCATTATTTGCCTAAAAAAAATATTGGAGTATTTACAAAGCAAGGGACAAATGCCAACTCACTTGGCATTGTGGACCGAAAGTTTAGAATGTCAAAGGAGTTGGCATTCTAAACTCCTAGCCCACCACGCCAAGTGAGTTGACATTTCCGTCATATTTAAAAGACCATCCAACGCCAACTCTAATGGCATTTTGTTCCACTAGAAACATGTCAAACTTTAGTGGGGTCTTAGGTCAATCTAACGGTTAAGAACATTAGAGTTGAACCTTGGATGCTTTTTTTAAGTAAACTCTAGAGAACTCCAACGATCAACTCCAATGTTGGATTTTCTTTAAGTAAACATATAAATTAAACGCCATTAGAGTTGGCGTTGGATACTTTTTTTAATATGAAGGAAATGACATTCACTTAGAGTGGTGGGCTTAGAATACCGGACCGACCTCTCCCGTCGGTATAGACTGGACCAGGCTGTTGGGGGCTTCAACGATCTTCTCGCCACTTGGGGGCTGCGCCTTGCACGGCCACCAGATCGTTGCAGCCGCCATCATGTGGGTTACTTGGAAGAATCGCAACAAATTCAAATATGAGGACCGTCAATATACCGCCAATCAACTGATCAGAGAGGTTCTCAGACAGACTCACAAAGTCAGTAGAATCTGCAAGCACGTAGGGGAGGGATTCTGGCACTCCTTATTCAACTGACTAGATTTTGGGCAGTGTGCGGGAGTTTGCCCCCCTGCTTCCTTTATTTTGTTGTCCTAGTTTGCACTTACTTGTAAAGGCATCGGCATTTTGCACCTTACTCATGAATAAAGCTTGGGTGTTGGTATATATATATATATATATATATATTTGGGGTTGGTATATATATATATATATATTTTTTTTATTTATATATATATATATATATATATTATATATATATATATAAATATATATATATATATATATATATATATATATATATATATATATATATATATATATATATATTTAGGAAAGCAAATTTTATTGAAATGGAAGAAGGGCTGAAAACCGAGCAATACAGCTGGTACCAAAGGCGAAAAAACAAAATGCCCTGGTAAGCAAAGAAGTAAAAACAGAAACTAGGAAGAAAGCACAAAATGTAAACTGTGAAGGCGGGAACCCGAGGGACTCACCCCCGAGCCCGACTCATCGGTCCAAAGCCTCCCAATACTTGTTAGAGGTGTGAGAGCAGCACCTCTTTCTTTTGTAGATTTGCTGAATCACTTCTCTGTACAATTTCGGAGGCTGGAATTGACGATCCTCGAATCTGTATTTGTTTCTGTTTTTCCATAAAACCCAAAAAGCGGCGGCAGCGATGATCTGATGCCCGTGCGACGTGTTCCAGCTGGCCAGCAGATCGTTGATGCCCCCGGTTGTGGGGACCTTCTTGCACTTGCAATACAGGAGAGTCCAAATGAGAGAAGCAGACTCCCCAGAAAGCAGAACGTGCTCGACTGATTCTGAATTGGGAACAGCACAGCAGTGGCATTTGGACGCCAGACTATAACCGAAGGATTTCACAGCATCATCCGTAGGGACTTTCCGACGCGCGACTCGCCAGATTAGAATGGGCCATTTTGCCGGAATACACGAGTGCCAAAACTTGGCGGAAGGGGAAGTCGAGATTTGAATGTCTCTGACGATGTCTTTGGCCGAAGCTAGGGTGAAGATGCCACTCTGGTTGGGGGACCATCTGAGCACGTCCTGAGTGTCATTGATCGACAGATTAGAAGCGCCCAAGCTCGCCTCGGCAGCCGGGCCTAACCAATCACGCACCCGACCCTAATCCCACTCAGACGCGTCATCATCCCATAAATCACGGATCTCGCACAAAGGCGGAGTAATCGCGTTGGGCCTGAGAATGTCCGCCCCCAACCAGCGTTCCTTGCAGGCCTACGAAAGACCGTTGCCCAGGGTCAGACGGAGGTGTGGTTCTGTGAGGATATGGCCACGGATGATACGCCGCCACGACGCGGAAGATCTGTTGTTAGCAGACGCCTCGGTTAAGTGACAGAATCTGGAGTATCTCGCACGCATGAACCTGGTCCAGATCGAGTTTTCAGAGCGGATTTTCCACCACAATTTGGCTGAAAAGGCGTCGACTAAGTGGGCTAGCCTGCAGAAGCCCAAACCACCCTCTTCAGTAGATTTGGCCATGGTAGCCCAACTGGCCCAGTGATACTTGTTCTTTCCTTCAAGATGGCCCCAAAAGAAATTGGCAAGGATGGATTCAATAGAATGAAGCACTTTGATTGGGGGCGAGCACATCGCTAGGGTGTAAATGGGGTATGGACGATAGGACATGCTTAATGAGGATTAGCTTCCCCCCGGGGGACAGGGTGGCATTGTGCCAGCCCACAATTTTTGGGCGAATCTTGCAAATCATGTGTTCAAAAATCCCAGAGTTCGCTCTGCCGTATACCAGCGGGCAGCCTAAGTACAGGAAAGGGGGGTAAGCTATGGAGAAGGAAGTCATGGAAGACAATACAGCTGAGTGAGTTCTATCGGCTTTATGATGGGTGTATATCACACTCTTGCTATTGTTGATTTTCTGCCCAGAGCATCGGGTGTAATTGGCAAGGGTTCTGATAACAACTTCGATGGCTCCAATCGTGCCAGCAGAGAAAATGAGGATGTCGTCCGCGTACGCCAGGTGAGTAATGAGAGGGCAACCGGTCGTACTGTGAAAGTGTTGGAATCCGGGAGATTGCGGTATGATTTTGAGATTTCTGCTCAGGGCTTCGACGGTGATGATGAAAATGGTGGAGGAGAGGGGGTCTCCCTGTCTAACTCAGTGGGAAGCTTTGAAGAAACCCTGAGATTGGCCGTTGATTACTGTGGAAAACCAGGAGTTGTTGATGGATCTGAAGATGATGTCTATGACAGGTTCCGAAAAACCGAAGCCTCTGAGCACCCAGATCATGAACTGCCAATCAAGGCGGTCATAAGCTTTTTCCATGTCCAGTTTGATAGCAACGTTCCCCCCCTGGACGGGAATTTCATACACGTGATCATCTCTTGCGCCAGAAGGATATTATCGGAGATATTACGACCTTTGACGAAGCCGCTTTGCTCTTCGGATATGATTCTGGGAAGAATGTCCGACATTCTGGAGGCAATGATTTTAGAGATAATTTTGTTAGTGAAAGTGCATAGGCTGATCGGTCTGAAGTCCTTAAAAGAGTCCGGGTTGCCTTTCTTAGGAATGAGGATGATGTGAGCGGAGGATATAGATTTCGGATAGGTGGCACCTTGAAAGAAGGCGCTAGCGACCTCCCCGAGGTCGGACTGAATGATGTCCCAGCAAGAGCTGAAGAAAACCCCGTTGAATCCGTCCGGACCCGGAGCGCTGTTGGCATTAATGGACCACACTGCCATCTTAATCTCATCGACGGAGGGGGGAACGCGGAGACCATCGTTATCCCTATCACTGATCATCGATGGGATCTCGGACAGGAATCCGTCATCTTTAATCACAGGCTCTTTGGCGAACATGTTAGAGAAGTAGTTCGTGGCTGCCGTTTGAATATTCTCCTGATCGTCTAGAATTTGACCATTTTCATCACGGATGCGGTGTATCTTGAGAGAGCTTCTGCGGCCTTTGACGCATTTGTGAAAGAAGGCAGAGTTCTTGTCCCCCTCCAGGTCCCAGGATAATCTGGCCTTTTGTCTCCAAAATTCAGATTCAACCCTGATTCTGGACTTGAGGATGGCCTTGGAGAGGTTGAGAGCGGCACGATTCTCCGGGGAATTGAAGAGGGCAAAATCGATCTCTGCACGGGTGACATCGTCTTCCGTATCCTTAATAGCCTGAAAAATGTCCCCGAACGCAATTTTGTTCCAGGTCGTGAGGGCTTTTCTAGTAGCTTTAAGTTTGGAAGCAAATCTGACCATAGGGTCCAGATGCGTGACAGAGCCCCATGCCACTTCCACGATGCTCATGAACTGTGGGTGGTGGCGCCAGAAGTCAAGGAAGCGGAATGATTTTTTGATGCGGTTATGAGAGATGTTGATCTCAAGAAGGAGGGGAGAATGGTCAGATTCTGTGGAGTTCAGATGCGACAGATTACTGATCAGACCCAAATCCGTCCAACAGTCATTGACCATGGCACGATCCAGGCGGGAGTACTGTCGACGCGAACCGTCTTGCATGTTGCACCAAGTGAACTGGTTGCCATGGAAGGGGATGTCGGACAGATGGACGGATAGAGCGAAGTTGTTGAAGTCCTCCATGGCCGAATGGGGGGGGGTCACGACCACCAGATTTCTCCTCTCTGCAAGAGACGTATTAAAATCACCGATGCAAAGCCAAGGCAAATCCTCGTGCGTGATAGAGGGACCTGACATAATCTTCCAAAGAACTTTGCGCTCCGGGATGCTGCAGCTACCGTGGATGGCTGACAGGATGAAACGAGTCTTAAAGGCGGGATGTTCAACCCAACAGGAGAGGGCTTGAGGGGAGTCGTTGATAATGCCAAAGCGGAAGTCGGTTGCGAAGAAGATCCAAATGTCGTGACAACCGGTAATAGCGGAAGGGAATCCCAGATATATATATATATATATATATATATATATATATATATATATATATATATATATATATATATATATATATATAGACACACAATAGAATATATATATATATATATATATATATATATATATATATATATATATATTCTATTGTGTGTCTATATATATATATATATATATATATATATATATATATATATATATATATATATAACAAAAATTTATTGAAATCAAAGGTAAGCTCTTAAAGAGCAGTACAGGTGCAGGGCTGGAACACACAAAAGAAGCCCTGAATAACAAGAAATTAAACCTACATGAAGAACTACTAAATAAAAGATGATTCGGTTTTTGGAGGAACCCAAAATTCGATAAGCCAACTTTTCTAAATTTTCAAAATTTTGAAAATAAAAATTTCAAAACTTTGAAAAGCCAAACAGACGTTGTGTGGAGTGGGGGTGGGGGCTCACAGCCCTGGATTGGGTTTTTTTTATGGAAAAGAAAGGAAAATGAATATTGAAAGCGTTCAAAATTCAAACAGTGGCAGTCCCCCAAACGTGCGAGACTCGAGGGCGGGCTAACCCCGTGCGCGAGAACCGAGGACAGACCCACGTGGGTGAGGGCCCACTGCACGAAGGTTCCTGTCCGGCGCTCTGCCCGAGGGCGCGCGCTCGGTGCGCTACCGGATAGCCGCCAGCGCGACGGAGATCGACGAGAGCGGCCGAGAGGGGAGGAGGGGGGGGGACAGCGAGGGACCCGGGAGACCTCGGCGACCGGAGGAGAGAAGCAGCCGTCGGCGATCGGGAGGGGGATGAGGAAGGGTAGGCCACGGGGCGGGGGAGGGAGACGGGGAGGAGGAAGCACTATCGAAGGGGGTGGCCGAGGGGGGGGGAGAGGGCCAGGGAGGTCGAAGGGGGCAGGGCCGGACGATGCGCCGTCGCAGGAAAGGTGGAGAGGCGAGCCGAGGCTGAACGGGAAGGACGCAGGGCAGGGGGAGACGCCGGAGAGGGGAGAGGAACGGGGAGCGGGGAGGGGAGAGTGGGAGGCGGGGTGGGGGAGAGGGAGCGGGGAGCTCGACTCCGCGAGAGCGCCGCTCAACGGAGGGGGACCGCCCGACAGGAGGCGGGAAGAACGTCGGATGCGGAGAGGTGGGGGG
>JANAVB010042814.1:574927-601431 GCA_029216955.1 Iris pallida | reverse complement strand
AAAACTAAATAACTAAATATACCAAAAATTTATAAAACTTTTATAAAATTAAAACAAACTTCTATAGGTAGAGAATACATTTATAATTCATATAAAATTTCTATAGATAAAAATATAATATAAACTCACAACCTTTATTTACTTCAAATATATCAAGTATAACATTATTTACTCAATTATTCTACAATTAATTCATAAAATACTAAAAAATGATTTAGTAAAAATTTGGAGGGTCGGGGGTTTTCATGCACTACATGCATATTGGGGGTTGGATGTGATTCGAGTTAGTTGGAGGGATTTTTGTGTAAACGATCTATCTAAAAATCTAAAGAAAATATATTTATTTAATCCCTTTATGTGGATTACGTCGTATCTTGACTTGTTTTCATATAAGGGACACATATATGGCTAGGTCATCCCTACCATGGCTAACATGTTATTCATGGTTCATGACTTCGCTAGCCATGCCATATTTTCTAGTCAATATGCATAACAAAACTTAACCGCGACTAAGGCTATTCTTTTAATTATTTTAATTAAAAATATTATAACTTCTATTAGATCCAAAATAAAATAAAAAAATGTGGAGGTTTACTTTCTACCTAACTTATAAAAATTTTGTCCTCAAATTAAACTAATCTTAATATTAGAGAACAAAGGCTCCATACGTAAGAATATTTAGGTACGTCAAGCCGTAACTTAAAGAGATGGAAAGGCGGTTACAATTGGAATCTAAATTCGACGTCTCATTCTAAGAGATAGGGTATACTAGTTCAATGCTCTACCCTACCCAACTTATAGAAATTGGTTAGCCATGAAAATCATAGTTACAGGAGTTCAAGGGAGGTCAAATTCGAAGGAGGTATGAGATTATTAAGCATTGCTGACTGTAGTCATGCTCTCTAAAGGAAGCCTAGGTATCACATGGTGTTATGGGTTAATAATTATATGTCAATACCACTTTTCCGAATAGGGATAATTTTTTATTTTTAATTATTATATTATGAATATTTATTTATTAATATTGTGTATATTTATTTATTTATATTGTGTTAGTTGATACGGTTAGTAGCTAGCCTAATGGTTAGACTTGTGTTAGTGGACCGGTTAGCCTAGACACTAACCTAGAGCCCAATAATTAACATGACATGACTCATAGACTAACTTATTGCACTAGACCCATTAGGCTCGTTAGTCATGACCAATTAATTAAAATAGAGATTAGACTATTGAACAAAATAGGTCCAAATTATTCCATACAATTAATTAGCCACATGCCAACATTAGAGGGCATGCTATACTTTTTGGGTTATCCCTAAACCTAACTATATGGACGACCACTTTTGGAGGAACTCCTCAGCACTTCATTTCATTCCATTGCTCCCTTTCCTTCCTAATTTGGTGTTCTTCCCATTTGGAACCATTCCTCCACCAATCTATCTCAAATCTCACCCATTCTCTCACCAATCCCTCTCATTCTCTAGATTAGAAGTATCCTAGAAGTTTGGAGACTAGGAGCACAAGAAGAGGAGTCCATTTACTAGGAGCTACGTGTCCGAATCGTGTCCATTTGATTTTTATTGGGAATCCATCTCCCAATAGGTATACACCTCCTTTTCCTTGCTATTTAGACTCTATTTGTGATATTAAACCCCTAGGAATTCACCCATGGACTAGAACTATCCATAGAAAGAGTTTTGAGATACTAATGAATTCCTATTTAGAAGTTACAATAGGTTTTGTGCTATTTTTGGAGGAATTCCGAGAATGATGCACGAAGTGTTTGTTATTAGATTTATTAGACCTATTTAGTATAGATTTGGTTGTGTGTGTCTAGTTCGTGTCCACAAATGGATACGTATAGGTCGTGTCATGATACGACAATTTGGTAGTTTTTGGCCTCCTACACTTGTGGTACACATGTCCTATTACACATGACACATGACACTAGCCTTGCCATGCTCTAACTATGTTTATATATATATATATATATATATATATATATATATATATATATATATATATATATATTTTAGACTTGCTCATGTAGTTTGGTAGAATTCAGATAAGGTTTGGTATAGGTATCTTGGATGTATCACAATCGTATTGTAGAATAGTGCGATACGGGGGTGGTGCATACCAAGTGTTCGATTTATTGCTCATGTGTGTGTGTCCTATAATTATATGAGTTTGAGTGCCTATAGATACATATATGGGATATATATGTTTATGTATATAAGTTTATTGATATGTGTGTGTAAATAAGTCTATATATATGTCTGTATATATGTAGGTATACATATATGGGTATGTAGATATATGTGTGTATTTATATATAGGGTGTACAGTGTGTGTGTAGGGCCATAGGGGTTATTGGTATTAAATAGGATTGTGTGTGGGAGTGTATTAGATAGATGAATTAGGAGAAAGGGGCTAACTGATGTTAGGATAGCAAGGGACTTGTACCTGTGTATGCAAGTGCACATGATAAATGAAATAAAAGGAAAACTATTGTATATGCCAGTAGCTTAGGGACTGATATGGGGCAACAGCTGCTTACCTACAACAAGCAGCAATAGGGAAGTTACCTGCTACTCTAGGCAACAAGTTTGGAGTGCTGTATATGTAATAGGATTGAGAGGGTTCACTGTGAGGCAAAGTACATCAGTGCACTTACAGGGAATATGTAGCAGGGGAATCATGTACATGTTGTAAACCCATTGATCAATTTCCATTTTGTTAAATCTTTTTTATTTTATTTATTTAACAATTATTCTTATGGAATACTTAGTTGTTAATTCAATAGAGGAGAATTCGAAAATGGTGTTAAGTTCGGGACCTAAGTGCAAAAATCTGAGTTTTAAATAGTGCTTTCTAGATTCTAATCAATAGGATTGGACCAAATTCAAAATTTCGGTTAGCTCATACCAACTGAATCCTAGTTGCCGAGAGATAGATCTCTCCAAATCAAATTCAAATCAGGATTCCCCTCTATCCTTTATGACCGAATTTCCAACTATATATAGATGGAGTTCGATCAAAGTGGAAACCCTAGAAATGTTGCATCCAACTGGTCGAACAAATCTCGGATACTTCGTGGAAGAGAAGATTCGAGTTCTTCAACCAGGTAATCCTGTGCACTCATCTTTTCTTGCCAAAATCATGAACCAAGCAGTCATCTTCCACCTTATAGGTGTTTGACATAACTCCTAGAAGAGCCAGATGATATAATATTGGTATTCGAATATGATGGGGAAGGGGATGCCACTGATACCCCTAGCTATATGTGCTAGTCCCCTGTATGGGGTAGGGATCAAGGAAGAACCATGCAAGATACACCATGTATCCATCTGCCAATAACCTTGTACCATTAGAGCATTGATTGAATCTATAAAACCAAATAGAGAGTATCCACAAAGTTATAGGAGGGTTCTGGATAGCTGGGCATGAGAAAATATCTACCTTAGTATCCTGTATCCGCCTGGGAATAGGGGATGCCACAAATCATACAAGCATAGGTACAACAGTGAGCTAGGTCCTACCCAGTGATAGGTTGACAGCTTCAAGGGGTAGTACTTAGAGGAGATTACCTAAGGGTACTCCTTCGAGATCTAGACTAAATCTGGGTTTGAATGTAGATATGGTACTGCTACAGTACTAGGAGGGGATACACTAGGCCTGACACTACCACAGCACCAGATAGGCATAGATGGGTCCCTAGGAAATGTCAAGTGACTGTCCTTATTAACTGAAGGATGTAGACATGTTTATGAAAGCAGCTACCTAAGTATAGGGAGGCTGTTCCATAAAGAACATGCTGAACTAGGAAGCCAGCCCTTAGGGGGTCAGTTGATGCAGACTAAGGGTATCCCTCATAGGCACAGGGAAGTTCAGGACTTCATAGCAGTGACAAGGGTGGGGGAAACTGAGTACCAATAGTATGTAGGTTACTAATTTTCCTAAGGCAGTTATCTGAGGATCACCAAAGTATTGAGAATCGATTTTATAACTATCAGTAGTGAATGGTAGGTAAATGGTATTCCTATTCAATAATGATACACAAATCGAGCTATGTTGCTCTAACTTGGTTCAATTAGTGAAGGGTGGTTAGCATGGATACAGGGGATCTTGAAAAACCCTACTTTCTAAGGGGATCCAGTGTGTCTGAACACATCAGCTCGCCTATAACCAAGTAAGGACCACTTCTGAATGCTCATCCATACCTTACCCCAACAACCAATATCCTGATCAAATGTATCAGGCTTCTTACTGAATGGACAGGCAAACCAATAGAAGAAAATGGAAGGCTATAACAAGTAGATTATACAGGAAAACCTATTCCTACCTCACATGGAGAATATCCCAGTAGGAGCCTAGGATAAACATCAACATGAATATCCTGAATCTCTAGGAAACTGTCTTGGGGGTTAGCACGGGATTCAGCCCTATGCTTGTCATAGGTACCTTAGAGTGTCACAGGTTGTCCCCAGGATATTAGGTAGTGGCTGAGATTGCTGTCAGGATAATACTTAGGCTTTTGGGCATGTGGACAGGTTCTAGGGTGACATGTAATCTCAGGTTGTAACAGGAAGTTCTGACAGGTACACGACTAAGAGATGGTTTACATATCAAATCAAGCCCTACTATGGGCAATACTTTGATATTAGGGGTGTTCCTATTCCCAAGGCTCTATGAAAATACCAAGTAGGATAGCTAAGGGTATCAGGACAGTTGTCTAGGAGAGGGTAAGCCTTAAGGGAAGAATAAGGGTATGGCCAGAGGAAATTACTACATCAATACTTGTAGTATTCTCTACATACTTATACATGTGAAGAATGTCCTGTGACTCTAGTTAGAAAGGTTAGCAAGAGGTTAAGGAAAATGGGAATTATGGCCATAGATTATAATTCGATACTTAGGAGTCATGAAGGGTAGTATCAAGGGCAGGTTATGGATACCATGTATATTAGTAGGTATAAAACAAGTTGGCCTAGGAATTGACTTAGAAGTTAGAAAACCTATTTTTGATTTAAATCCAGTTTTTCTAATGTTAAATTCCTTAAGTAGGTTCTTTGGATCTCGATTTGGACTCTGACCAGTGCCAGCATCCAGGGACGCCAAGCGAGTACAGTTTATTGTTTGTTTTCAGTGTTAATCTTTACTATACATCATTGTTAGCCGGTAGAGATGTGATTTCAGTCTTTTATATTATGTTTTGTGTCGTCGGAGGAGGTGAAGTACCAAAGATATGTGAACTGACCTTATACCGTGTCACTACCACTTTTCTAGCTTAAGGGTATTTTGGTCATTTTCAAATTTTAGAATTTATTTGAATTATTATTACTATTTATAATTAATGTGATTTTTGAGTAATTTTTAGAATAATTGTTTTTGGTGTTTTAGAGACCTTGACTTAAGTTGACCTTGTAGACTAACCTAGTGGCTAACCTAGGTCATGACTGAGTGATTAGGATTTGAGAACCTAGGTTTACTTAAGTTGATGAGGATTAACTCATTAGGATTAGTTTGGTGAAAATAGGAGCTAGTTTGATTAAGTAATGGCTTGTGAAGTCACAAGTCATTTTATGACTAATAGGCTTAATGGCCCATAGCCCACACCCATTGAACCAAGCCCTAAC
This sequence comes from Iris pallida, assembly GCA_029216955.1. NCBI lineage: Eukaryota > Viridiplantae > Streptophyta > Magnoliopsida > Asparagales > Iridaceae > Iris > Iris pallida. The sequence goes on along the minus strand of JANAVB010042814.1, from coordinate 595,792 downwards.
CCTAGGAATTCTGAATAGCCACTATGGTCATCCCCCCTATTTATATGCTCTTAAAACTAGGGTTGCCTCTTTAGGAAACTTTGCCATTTGGAAGAGGTGAGTCCCCATCTTTGTAAATCCTTAGAAAATCCATTTCTTCTCCAAATTCCTTCAAAAAAATTGCAATAGAACCTATATCCAACGTTCTTGCTGTTGGTATTGTGTTTTTGCAGGGAGGAAACAATTTGGAGAACTTTTGGTAGTTTGTGGAGCTCTTCCCATTTTGGGATTTTGACCCATTGTTCACCTATAGGTATAATTCCTTCCATTGCTTTTAAATTCGGTAAAAATTCATTTCTAGGTTGTCCTAACCCTAACCTAACAGTAGAATAGGCTAACCCAAGAATTTGGACCCATTTTGTGTCCGTATCGGACACGTATCAATGTGTCTAGGTTAGTGTTCGACGAAATGCCTCAAAGGGCATTTCGTTCGATTTTTGTGATTTTGTTTGAATGGAAAAATCCAGTTTAGTCTCGCTTATACATTTCTTGGACACTGAGCACGCTTTCGTGTCGGGTTGGGCCGACACGAGCGTGTGGACACGCGGTCGTGCACACGCGCGCACGGGCAGTTTTTCTCCCCTGCTGCTCGTGCACGATTTCTCTGTGCACATGGGGTTTCGACGCTTAAAACTCGACATAGGAGTTGTGTCAGTGACTGACACGAGGCTCGTAAAGTTTTACGAGTCCTCGTGTCGTATCGGACACGTTATGGGCTGTGCACGTGCACTGCACTGTGCGGTCCAGTGTGTTGATTGTGTTCTGTGTTTAATTGTTTAATTAATACTTTTAAATAATGTTTTTTTAATTGTTAAATAGACCCTGGGAATGTTGTGTAATCCCTGTTACTTTATGTTACATATTAGTTTTAGGTTTAATATTGTGTTTTGATTTCGAGCATGGGGTCTTTGATTTTCCTGATACATTGTTCTGACACTGTATTTCCAGTTTAATTCAAACCCAGTTAATTCCCTATTTGTTATGTTTTAAATTGTATTTGATCCCCACATATTACTTTTAATATTAGCTAAGCCTTTACATTCAATTTTTGGCTTTTGGTTATGATATGGAGATTTTGAATATGGGATTTGGTTTTGGTCTGTTTATTCAACTGTCTATTAACTGATTAAGTGAACTGGGAGTATTCCCATGCCTGAGATTGGGGGTGAAGGTATTTATTATGTGTAAATTGATTTCCTTGTTCACTGATTTACTGAGATTTAATATCTGAGTTCACTGTCATGAAGTTATAAAACCTGAGATTTCCTCCTCTAGTTGTGAACTGAAATGAAGCTTTCATATGTATGTGTAACCTGGGTTTATCCCTGAGGTTGTGATCATTCTCAAACCTGAGAATGACTTAACCCATATTGTTACATGTCAATTGATTTTCTTTTCTTTAATTCAATGGTTGTTCATCCTTGAACCTGAGATGTGATAACTGAGTATGGGTTGGGGCATTATTTGTTACTTAACTGATTCATTTTCCTTTCCTTAACTGTCAAACCCTGAGAACACAATAACCTGAGAATAGGATGTTAAGTTTGGGTTTGACTGACTTTGAGTGTGTGTAAAACTGGGAATTGGGCTCCTTCTTTACTGCTAGTTTAATAGATTGTTCTTCATTCCTTAAAATGCTGTTTCCCTATATCACTGTAGGGTGGTGGTCTAATCCTGAAACCTGAACTGAGAATAGGCTATTTTAACTAAGGGTGGTTTGATATATGTGAAAACTTGAGTTTGAATGCTTCAATTTTCAAACTGGAACTGAGATGGGATGGTGTTCCCAGTTTTCCAGATTTTTTCAGTATGCCTTCAACTGTATTTTTCCAGGATTCCTGTGCAGTGTTGAACTGTTTTTCTGTTTTTCCCTTCCATGCTTCCACTTTGTTCACTTGGCACCAATCACACACCACACTGCCTCTTGACAGTTCATTTCATCACCCACATGTCATAATTTTTCTGCACACTATTTATCCTATTAGCCACTATTTTTCATGTCCTGAACATATACACACACCACAGATTCTTCACTGTTTTCCTCTCACACCATTACACCCTTGTCACACACACATACACTTGAATATGTGATTCCTCTCTCTCTACACATGTATCCCATATTATATATATAGTGTTGTACACATATATTATAGGATTGTGTGAATGTATGTATATATATGATATTGTGTAATATATGTGTTATGATATATGGATAATAGGGTGTAGAGGCTATAGGTTACATACTCTATTTAGATTATAATCTATATACCAATGTGTGTATTGGTAGGCTTGACATGGTATTGCCTAGATTAGCCTAGAAAGCCTAGAATAGTCTTGCTAGACCTAGATTAGACTAGTTTGACCTAGATTAGACTAGTTTGACCTAGATTAGACTTGGTTGACCTAGTTTGACTTCTAGGGTTGACCAGAGTTGACCAAGAGTTGACTTTGGTCTAGATTGACCTAGTTTCATATAGAATGCATTAATTTGTATTGTATTATCATTCTGGACTTGTTGTGACTCGTACTATTCTAAATAGGAGCCAGACACCACTCCTCGGATAGTACTTTCATCTCGGACTTTCAGATAGCAGGCGAGTACATTCTCTGATCTTTTTATACCTGTCTGGATATATTCATGCTCTAGATTACTCTACATGATGCTGACACGTATCTTCACAGATTAGTACTATATGGATCCCTTCCTGAGATGTTATCCCTCCACGGGTGCATCGGGTATTTCATGTTCATGTACCTTTATCATGTGCATCAGGTACTCCTTGTACTCGTACTAGTTCATGTTTTTACATGTTCTTATGTGCTTTCACGTGCCTCACTACTCATTACATGAGTTCACGTATCTTAGTTGTATTCATGTGCTTATAACATAACTTGAATGGATTCTTGTGTACTGATTGGGGCGGGGTGAGTAGAATTGGTTATGTGAACACTATCCCCAGTAGCTGTATAAATGTGCCTCCTTATTTGTATTCATGTGCCCCTAAGCCGTTTACATAACCATATTGTACTCTAAATCACGTAGTCACTTACAGTCTTTACTATCATGTATCTATTTCCAGTTATAAAATATCTCCTGTTTTACTTGTACTTCCATTCAGCACTTCCTGTATTTTACACTATTGCAATGATTTATACTCCTAACCTGATATGAACTGTTGAGAGATATGTGCTCATTCCTGTCCTGACTGGACCTGTTGAAAATTACAGAGGACGAGGCTGAGGCGTTCTGCCCTACTTACTACGGTGCCACACTAGATGAGTGTCCGGATTTAGACCAGCAGCAGGATCCATTAGTTGTAGACGACACTCCATTAGTTTAGGATTGTCTTACTATTTTAGGATTATTGTACTAGACTTTGAGATATTCTGAGATGTATTTATTTTAGACACTTAGAACTCTGGATTGTATCTCTGTGATTCTCTGTTCTGGATATTGTTATCTTTCATTATCAATCTATCTTACCTGTTCTACCTTAGCTGTGGTTGAGTTATATTTCTGTTATGTCACCCCCATTCGGGGAGTAGAACTGTTATTACCTTCAATTGTTAGATGTTGTGACCTAGGACAGCGTTCTACCGACGACACTGCGGCGTAGGCTGGACGTACCCACGTCTCGTGCCCTTACTCTAGGGTACGGGTCGTGACACATTTTTAGTGGTGGCCAATGCAGGTCTAGGATATTATTGTAGTGGTATTCGAACTAGAATATCGCTGCAGCCTGCAGTAGAAATTAGCATATTTTTGAAGGTACTCAATCACACTAGGAAAACTCCTTATCAGATTTCGTATATCTATTTTGCTGCTTATTGTCTTCCTTAGAATTTTAAAATGTCCTCCTTTGATTATTTTGACTCATTCTCAGTAATTGTTTCTTGTTTGATCTGTGTCTCCAGGATGGTTGAGACGCGATCGCATCGCCCCGTGACGGGAGATGCTGGAGAGGGGTCTGCCACCTCTCGTGTCCAGCAGCCAGCTTCTGGTGCTACAGGGCCAGTGCAGCCCTCAGGAGTGGGAGTTTCTGCCACTTTTGGAGGAGCACCTCCGGCAGTCAGGAGGCCAGTTGTGATTCCAGAGATCCTTCCCACGCAGCAGCCTCCGCCTACGGGGATGGTAGATGCTGCCCATCTCTTCTCCTTCATGGAGAGGATTCTTGAGTCGCACCAGCAGCAGCAGACGAGGCAGAATACAGATTTCTGGCAGGGGATCGATGAGGCTCACCAGCTGGTTCGTACCACAGTCGAGATGATTACAGCTCAAGGGACTCAGCAGCAGCCCCGTCGGAGGGAGAAGGACATTCAGGACTTCTAGAAGATGCATCCTCGGGAGTTCTTCGGCACAGAGGGCATCCACGTTGCAGACGACTGGATAGAGCATATTGAGAAGATCTTCCGACTAGCAGAGATACCAGCTCGACTCCAGATCGAGGCGGCGGGCAGCCAGATGCAGGATTTGGCCTGAGCATGGTATCAGACAGATCCCAGAGTAGGGGTTGAGGGCCAGACTTGGGCCCAGTTCAAGGAGCTGTTTAAGGAGTAGTTCTTTCCTGATATTTCCTTGGAAGGTATCGAGGTACAGTTCGAGGCTCTGGTTCAGGGGAACCAGACGGTAGCTGAGTATGCCGAGGAGTTCTGTAGATTGGCCCGGTTCATTGATGACTTGACTGAGAAGACGAAGGCGAGGAAGTTTCGCCGAGGTCTGATTAGAGAGATTCGGTCGCTGACTAAGAGCGACCGAAATGCCACTTTTGCTGAGATATTTTTTGGGGCCATGGCAGCGGAAGACGACCTAGGGCTGAAGCAGAAGAGGGGTCGTGACTTCCAGAGTGGCAGTAGCAGTCAGGGCAGGCCAAGAGGCCTCACCTCCAGCAGCAGCAGCAGCAGAGGCCAGTACAGCAGTATCAGCAGTAGCATCAGCAGCAGAGACCAGTGCAGCAGCAGCAGCAGCAGAGAGGGCAGCAGGCACCTCGTCCGGTAGTCATTTGTGCCTTCTGCAAGAAGCCAGGGCACATGATCCATGAGTGCAGGAAGAAGCTAGGCAAGTGCCTACTTTGTGGTGCTGGAGATCACCAGTTGAGGGACTGCCCAGGGGCTTTTAGGCGAGGACAGCAGGGAGGTGGAGCCAAGGCTCCAGCAGGCCAGCAGAGGGGACCAGCCCTGCCGACCCAGCCGTAGAGGTTTCAGCAGCACCAGCAGCAGGCACGAGGTGGACAGGAGGGGCGAGCTTTCGCCATGGCAGCTGAGGATGCTGAGGTCATCGGAGAGCTGATAGCAGGTTCGGTTCTCCTAGATTCCCTTCCAGCATTTGCACTCTTTGATCCGGGGCTTTCCACATCTTTGTGTCAGTATCGTATGCTATTAGACATAGTTTGATTTCCGAACCATTGCCTAGGACCTGCAAGATCACGACCAGGGGTGGGGTCATCCTCGTGAGTGATGTTTGCAGAGGGCGGAGTGTCATTTTGGAAGGCCGATAGTTGGGGGTGAGTCTACTAGTCATGCCATTACCGAACTACGATATTGTATTAGGTATGGACTGGCTGAGTAGACACCACACCCGCATTGATTGCCGTGGGGTAGAGTTTTGTTCGGGGCGCCAGGAGAGCCAGAGTTCGAGTACACCCGACGGCAGGTAGAGCAGGACGGCGGAGTCTTCTGTGGAGCATCAGTCGAGGAGCAGGTGGCTCCGCATCCCTTGATCGCAGAGTTTATGGACGTGTTTCCAGAGGAGTTTCCAGGGCTTCCACCGGACAGAGATGTAGAGTTCTCGATAGTCTTGGTTCCCGACGCGGAACCGATCTCCCAGCATGTCTATCGAGTGAACAACAGTGAACTGGTGGAGCTGAAGAAGCGGATGGATGAGCTGCAGGACAAGGGCTTCATTCGCTCGAGTTCTTCACCTTGGGGTGCACCGGTACTTTTTGTACCGAAGAAGGATGGGTCGGTACGGATGTGTATCGATTACAGGGCACTTAACAACCTGACAATCAAGAACAGATACCCACTGCCGCGGATCGATAATCTGTTTGATCAGTTGAGCGGAGCTCGGGTGTTCTCCAAGATTGATTTTAGGTCAGGTTATCACCAGGTGAAGGTGAGGAAGGAGGATATCCCCAAGACCGCTTTCAGGATGCGGTACGGGCAGTTTGAGTTTTTGGTTATGCCGTTTGGGCTAACCAATGCACCAGCAGTATTTATGAATCTAATGAACAAGGTGTTCCACCAGTACTTGGACAAGTTCGTGGTGATGTTCATTGATGATATCTTGGTATATTCCAAGACTGAGGAGGAGCACGAGGAGCATCTGCGAATAGTGCTAGAGACTCTCAGACGGGAGCAGCTTTATGGGAAACTCTCCAAGTGAGAGTTTTTCTTGGACCAGGTGGACTTCTTGGGGCATGTGGTGACTGGAGATGGTATCTCAGTAGACCCCAAGAAGATTGTAGCAGTTGAGGCTTGGACAGCGCCGACTTCAGTAGCAGAGATCAGGAGTTTCCTGGGGCTGGCAGGATATTATCGGAGATTTGTGAAGGATTTCTCCCGGGTTGCAGAGCCGTTGACACGGTTGACCCGGAAGGATACTGAGTTTGTTTGGTCAGAGGAGTGTCAGGCAGCTTTTGATGAGTTGAAGAAGCGGCTTACGACAGCTCCAATTCTGATATTGCCTTCAGGATCAGGTGGATTCACTATTTATAGTGATGCTTCAGGAAAGGGGCTGGGTTGCGTCTTGCAGCAGCATAGGAAGGTGATTGCCTATGCTTCCAGGCAATTACGTCCCCATGAGAAGAACTACCCTACCCATGACCTGGAGCTGGCGGCGGTGATTTTTGCTTTGAAGTTTTGGAAGCACTATCTGTATGGCGAGAGGGTGGAGATTTTCACAGATCACAAGAGCTTGAAATATGTGTTTACACAGAAGGAGCTCAACATGAGGCAGCGCAGGTGGCTCAAGTTGATGAAGGACTGATATTTCACTTCAGTATCACCCGGGGAAGGCCAACGTGGTTGCCGATGCCTTGAGTAGGTATCCGACAGCCATGTGTTTGACTATGGATCGGCACCTGCTTGCAGATTTGGAGAGCCTTAGGATTGAGGTGATTGTGCTAGGGGTGCAGATGCAGTTATGGGGCCTTCAGATATAGTCGGACTTGATGGACAAGATCAAGGCGACACAGTTTGATGATGTGGCTCTGCGGTGTATCCGAGAGTAGATCAGTATGGGAGTGGAGGATGCTGAGTTCTCACTTGCAGAGGATGGTGCCCTGAGGCACGCTTTCCTGTTATGTGTGTCCAGCGGGGAGCTCAGAGAGCAGATTATGCATGAGGCTCACAGATCGTAGTACTCTATACACCCTGGTGCCAACAAAATGTACAGGGATCTGCGAGAGCATGTCTGGTGGTACGGGATGAAGAGGGAGGTGTCCAACTTTGTAGCCAGATGCTTGATCTGTCAGCAGGTCAAGGCAGAGAGGCAGAGATCCAAAGGATTGTTGCAGCCGCTGTCCATTCCAGAGTGGAAGTGGGAACATATTACCATGGATTTTGTATCGGGGTTGCCGCATACACCAGGAGGAAAAGACGCGATTTGGGTCATCGTTGACAGGTTGACCAAATCGGCCCACTTCTTGCCATTCAAGGTGGGTACGTCTACAGAGAGGCTGGCGGAGTTGTATATGAGACAGATAGTCAGGATTTACGGAGTTCCCGTCAGCATAGTTTCAGATCGGGATAGCCGCTTTACTTTCCATTTCTGGAGGAGTCTACAGACTAGCTTGGGCACTCAGCTCAAGATTAGTACCGCATACCACCCCCAGACGGATGGACAGTCAGAAAGGACTATTCAGACCCTTGAGGATATGCTGCGGACGTGCGTCCTAGATTTTGGAGGTTCCTGGGAGGATCACCTGCATTTGGTAGAGTTTGCTTACAACAACAGTTATCAGGCCAGCATTGAGATGTCACCGTTTGAGGCTCTGTACGGGCGTAGGTGTCGTACACCCTTATCTTGGAATGATGTTGGAGAGCGAACTTTACTGGGACCAGAGATGGTTGTTGACGCAGCCGAGAAGGTGAAGCTCATCAGGGACAGATTTTGCGTGGCGCAGGACAGACATCGGCACTAGGCCGATAGCCACCGGAGGCTGCTAGAGTTTGAGGTACAGTTTTAGAGATAGGATTAGAAGTAGGTTGTGTTTTGTTTTGTTTGAATGATCATGTTTGATTTTTAGTAACTTGAGACCTTGTTTGTGATTAGGTTGGAGACATGGTTTTTTTACGGATATCTCCGACTCGTGGTATGATACGTTTTGGTGGAGGTGGAAAGCTTAGCCCGCGCTTCATCGGCCCTTTCGTTATCAGCGAGAGAGTCGGTGACGTGGCATACAGGCTAGACTTGCCACCTACACTAGTGGGCGTCCACAACATATTCCACGTATCACAGTTGAGACGGTACGTGGCTGACCCTAGCCATGTGCTCGATCATTCGGAGATAGAGGTTGGACCTACTCTCAGTTATCCAGAGCAGCCTGTGGAGATTCTAGATCGCCGAAAGAAGGTATTGAGGAACAAGGTGATACCCTTGGTACGTATCATATGGAGGCATCATTCTCCAGGAGAGTCTACCTGGGAGCGGGAGGATGAGATGCGCGAGCGGTACCCCTATCTTTTTGGATCTTGAGGTATACTTTTCTATCCTTCTTAGCAGTTAGTTTCGCCTTTTAATTTTGGGAACGAAATTATTTTAAGGGGGGTAGATTTGTCACTACCAACTTTCTAGCTTGAGGGTATTTTGGTCATTTTCAAATTTTAGAATTTATTTGAATTATTATTACTATTTATAATTAATGTGATTTTTGAGTAATTTTTAGAATAATTGTTTTTGGTGTTTTAGAGACCTTGACTTAAGTTGACCTTGTAGACTAACCTAGTGGCTAACCTAGGTCATGACTAAGTGATTAGGATTTGAGAACCTAGGTTGACTTAAGTTGATGAGGATTAACTCATTGGGATTAGTTTGGTGAAAATAGGAGCTAGTTTGATTAAGTAATGGCTTGTGAAGTCACAAGTCATTTTATGACTAATAGGCTTAATGGCCCATAGCCCACACCCATTGAACCAAGCCCTAAACCTAGGAATTCTAAACAACCACTATGGTCAGCCCCCCTATTTATATGCTCTTAAAACTAGGGTTGCCTCTTTAGGAAACTTTGCCATTTGGAAGAGGTGAGTCCCCATTTTTGTAAATCCTTAGAAAATCTATTTCTTCTCCAAATTCCTTCAAACAAATTGCAATAGAACCTAAATCCAATGTTCTTGCTGTTGGTATTAAGTTTTTGCTGGAAGGAAACAATTTGGAGAACTTTTGGTGGTTTGTGGAGCTCTTCCCATTTGGGAATTTTGACCCATTGTTCACCTATAGGTATAATTCCATCCATTGCTTTTAAATTCTGTAAAAAATCATTTCTAGGTTGTCCTAACCCTAACCTAATAGTAGGATAGGCTAACCCTAGAATTTGGACCCATTTCGTGTCCGTATCGGACACGTATCAATGTGTCTAGGTTAGTGTTCGACGAAATGCCTCAAAGGGCATTTCGTTCGATTTTTGTGATTTTGTTTGAATGGAAAAATCCATTTTAGTCTCGCTTATACATTTCTTGGACACTGAGCATGCTTTCGTGTCGAGTTGGGCCGACACGAGCGTGTGGACACGTGGTCGGGCACACGCGCGCGCGGGCAGTTTTTCTCTCCTACTGCTCGTGCACGATTTCTCTGTGCACAGGGGGTTTCGACGCTTGAAACTCGACATAGGCATTGTGTCAATGACTGACACGAGGCTCGTAAAGTTTTACGAGTCCTCGTGTCGTGTCGGACACGTTATGGGCTGTGCACGTGTACTGCACTGTGCGGTCCAGTGTGTTGATTGTGTTCTGTGTTTAATTGTTTAATTAATGCTTTTAAATAATGTTTTTTTAATTGTTAAATAGACCCTGGGAATGTTGTGTAATCCCTGTTACTTTATGTTACATATTAGTTTTAGGTTTAATATTGTGTTTTGATTTCGAGCATGGGGTCTTTGATTTTCCTGATACATTATTCTGACACTGTGTTTCCAGTTTAATTCAAACCCAGTTAATTCCCTATTTGTTATGTTTTAAATTGTATTTGATCCCCACATATTACTTTTAATATTAGCTAAGCCTTTACATTCGATTTTTGGCTTTTGGTTATGATATGGAGATTTTGAATATGGGATTTGGTTTTGGTTTGTTTATTCAACTGTCTATTAACTGATTAAGTGAACTGGAAGTATTCCCATGCCTGAGATTGGGGGTGTAGGTATTGATTATGTGTAAATTGATTTCCTTGTTCACTGATTTACTGAGATTTAATATCTGAGTTCACTGTCATGAAGTTGTAAAACCTGAGATTTCCTCCTCTAGTTGTGAACTAAAATTAAGCTTTCCTATGTATGTGTAACCTGGGTTTATCCCTGAGGTTGAGATCATTCTCAAACCTGAGAATGACTTAACCTATATTATTACATGTCAATTGATTTCCTTTTCTTTAATTCAATGGTTGTTCATCCTTGAACCTGAGATGTGATAACTGAGTATGGGTTGGGGCATTGTTTGTTACTTAACTGATTCATTTTCCCTTCCTTAACTATCAAACCCTGAGAACACAATAACCTGAGAATAGGAGGTTAAGTTTGGGCTTGACTGACTTTGAGTGTGTATAAAACTGGGAATTGGGCTCCTTCTTTACTGCTAGTTTAATAGATTGTTCTTCATTCCTTAAAATGTTGTTTCCCTATATCACTGTAGGGTGGTGGTCTAATCCTGAAACCTGAACTGAGAATAGGCTGTTTTAACTAAGGGTGGTTTGATATATGTGAAAACTTGAGTTTGAATGCTTCAATTTTCAAACTGGAACTGAGATGGGATGGTGTTCCCTGTTTTCCTGATTTTGTTCAGTATGCCTTCAACTGTATTTTTCCAGGATTCCTGTGCAGTATTGAACTATTTTTCTGTTTTTCCCTACCATGCTTCCATTTTGTTCACTTGGCACCAATCACACACCACACTGCCTCTTGACAGTTCATTTCATCACCCACATGTCATAATTTATCTGCATACTGTTTATCCTATTAGCCACTATTTTTCATGTCCTGAACATATACACACACCACAGATTCTTCACTATTTTCCTTTCACACCATCACACCCTAGTCACACACACACACATACACTTGAATATGTGATTCCTCTCTCTCTACACATGTATCCCATATTATATATATAGTGTTGTACACATATATTAGTCATATATAGGATTGTGTGAATGTATGTATATATATGATATTGTGTAATATATGTGTTATGATATATGGATAATAGGGTATAGAGGCTATAGGTTACATACTCTATTTAGATTATAATCTATATACCAATGTGTGTATTGGTAGGCTTGACATGGTATTGCCTAGATTAGCCTAGAAAGCCTAGAATAGTCTTGCTAGACCTAGATTAGACTAGTTTGACCTAGATTAGACTAGTTTGACCTAGATTAGACTTGGTTGACCTAGTTTGACTTCTAGGGTTGACCAGAGTTGACCAAGAGTTGACTTTGGTCTAGATTGACCTAGTTTCATGTAGAATGCATTAATTTGAATTGTATTATCATTCTGGACTTGTTGTGACTCGTACTGTTCTAAATAGGAGCCAGACACCACTCCTCGGACAGTACTTTCATCTCGGACTTTCAGATAGCAGGCGAGTACATTCTCTGATCTTTTCATACCTGTCTGGATATATTCATGCTCTAGATTACTCTACATGATGCTGACACGTATCTTCACGGATTAGTACTATATGGATCCCTTCCAGAGATGTTATCCCTCTACGGGTGCATCGGGTATTTCATGTTCATGTACCTTTATCATATGCATCAGGTACTCCTTGTACTCGTACAAGTTCATATTTTTACATGTTCTTATGTGCTTTCACGTGTCTCATATACTACTCATTACATGAGTTCACGTATCTTAGTTGTATTCATGTGCTTATAACGTAACTTGAATGGATCCTTGTGTACTGATTGGGGCAGGGTGAGTAGAATTGGTTATGTGAACACTATCCCCAGTAGCTGTATAAATGTGCCTCCTTATTTGTATTCATGTGCCCCTAGGCCGTTTACATAACCATATTGTACTCTAAATCACGTAGTCACTTACAGTCTTTACTATCATGTATCTATTTCCAGTTACAAAATATCTCCTGTTTTACTTGTACTTCCATTCAGCACTTTCTGTATTTTACTCTATTGCAATGATTTATACTCCTAACCTGATATGAACTGTTGAGAGATATGTGCTCGTTCCTGTCCTGACTGGACCTGTTGAAATATTACAGAGGACGAGGCTGAGGCATTCTGCCCTACTTACTACGGTGCCACACTAGATGAGTGCCCGAATTTGGACCAGCAACCGGATCCATTAGCTGTAGACGATACTCCATTAGTTTAGGATTGTCTTACTATTTTGGGATTATTGTACTAGACTTTGAGATATTCTGAGATGTATTTATTTTAGACACTTAGAACTCTGGACTGTATCTCTGTGATTATCTGTTCTGGATATTGTTATCTTTCATTATCAATCTATCTTACCTGTTCTACCTTAGCTGTGGTTGAGTTATATTTCTGTTATGTCACCCCTATTCGGGGAGTATAACTGTTATTACCTTCAATTGTTAGATGTTGTGACCTAGGACAGCGTTCTACCGCCGACACTGCGGCGTAGGCTGGACGTACCCACGTCTCGTGCCCTTACTCTAGGGTGCGGGTCGTGACATACCGTGTATACAGTGTAGACAGTGATTTCTATTGCATTTTACTGTGTAGACAGTGTCGCTTTATACAATGTAGGTAGTGTAACTTTATACAGTATAGACAGTGTCGTATAATTGTCCCGAGACCGGTCACATATCAAAGGTATTTCAGTCGGTCAGTCGGTGAGTATTTTTTTGTATTTCATTTACTGTTTCGGTATTTAGTTCTATTCTTTTTTATTTATTTTATAAATCATGTGTCTAAAGGCTAACCTCTGTTATATAGTCATTTTCATATATTAGAACTGCATTCAGTGAATTGTACTTGTTCCATCCTGACTGGGTAACCAAACAAATTATAGGTGATGGCGATGAGATCGTATGTCCTGACTAGTATGGCCCGTACTTGGAAGATTTGTTGGATACGGACTTTGCTTATCAGGAGGAGTATGCAGTATCTGATCCTGCTACTCTATCTTAGATATTTTAGTTAGTGATGAGCCTTGTACTGGATATTTGAGTTGACTTTGAGACATGTAGTTGAGATTATTTTGATTCCTAATTTCATACATTGTGAGACGATTCTATTTTTATCTAGTTGATGCTGATTTGAGATATGGAGTTGCTATATTTCCCTTGTGATATATTTTTATTGCGTGGTTGTTCATTATATCGTTATAGAGTTCTACCGCCGATTCTGTGGCGTAGGCTGGACATGTACACGGTTCATGCCCAAATATTGGGTGCGGGTCGTGATACGTTTTTATGGTGGCCCATACAGATCCCTTTTCCGCAAAAATAGCAAAACCGTGGTAGTACTTAAGTTAGTTGTACTACTGCAGGCCTGCAACTAGGACTAGGACTAGGACTAGGACTAGGACTAGAACTAGGAACCTAAGGACCGTCTCCCCAAGTTGAAACTACGTTATTGACTTCTATATTCAAATTCAAGTACCCTTATGCATCCTGTTTGAATCTTTCTATCGTCTAATGATTTTCTTTATTTTCAGCCAATGGATTCGCAGGACAGGAACAACGCTGCACTGAACACTCCACCGATAGTTAACGGGTTTTTTACCTACGGGACCCCACCGATGCAGGGAGGCCAGCTTACTCACCAGGACGATCCGGGCCAGCCGCAGTACTCGAGATTTTGCAGGGATGACATTCCACCGCCACCGCAGTTTCCTCCGCAGACTCCGGTACCAGCACCCATCCCTCCTCTAGCACCTGTTCCACCTACCATGCACACGGCACCAACAGTCTATCCACCACCTATGATACATCCATCCCCAGCCATGTATCCAGCTCCGATGATGCAGCAGGCACCCTACATGTACCCAGCACCTACCATGCACCCAGCGTCAGCGATGTACCCGACACCTATTTTGCCCCTGCCACCGGCACTGGACAATATTACCCTCCTCGGTATTTTCCAATAGCAGGCCAACATCTTTCGCGATACCTTGCGAGAGGCCCTTCAGCAAAGGGAGGCCCACAAACAACGCCCTCAGACGTCGAAGAACTTCATGGACCTTCGACCCAGAGAGTTCCATGGAACCGAGGTATTATCTACGCTGATAATGTGGTTGGAAAACGTGGAGCGGTACCTGAAGATGGCTCGCGTCTCAGAAGATCTAAAGTTGGAGTCAGCTAGTGGATAACTTTTTGACATCGCACGGACGTGGTACCAGGGCGGGCCACGATTTGCTTCTCAGATGTGACTTGGGAAGAATTCAAGCGGCTATTCAAGAAGAAATTCTATCCTGACATAGCAGAGAGGCATTGGTGAGCCAGTTCGAGCACTTGGAGTAGGGGAATCTCACCGTTGATGAGTACACTGCAGAGTTTTCTCGCCTTAGTCATTTCGTCGAGAGTTTGGTCAACACCCCGGAGAGCAAGGCCAGAAGAGTCAGAAAGGGATTATCGCACAAGATTCGTTTAGCTATCGCCACCAACCGAGCCATTACCTACGAGGAGATTCTGGAGGTCGCCCAGGCTGTAGAAGAAGAACTGAGTTACAGGCCGAAGAGGAGTCGAGACATGTTCGATGGAGGCAGCCATCAACCAACACATACGAAGCGTCCTCAAGTGCAGCCAAGTACCTTCCAGCACCAGCAACAATTTCAGTCCACTGGTAGAGCCCCAACACATCAGCAGAATCGAGGCCCGGCCAGAGCTCAGACATAGCAGCCACAGAGACAATTCCAGCAGGCTCTGTATTGTACATTTGCAGGAGGACCGAACACGTTTAGGACGACTGTAGACAGAGACTTGGATCGTGTTTATACTGTGGATCACCTTTACATCAGCTGAAGGATTGTGCATTGGCCCCCGACCGAGTAGGACGTGAGACAGCTCCAGCACAGAGTGGACCAGCTAGACCACCAGCCGCCACACAGCCGTAAGGTCCACCACTACCCACTCAGCAGCAGTGGTTCGCTCAGCACCAGCAGAGAGGAGCACCCCAGCAGGGCCGAGCTTTTTCCATGTCTATCGAGGATCCTGAGCCCACACAAAATGTGATCACAGGTTCCATACTTCTTGATTCTTTCTCTGCTATAGCTTTGTTTGATTCCGATGCATCCCATAGTTTTATCTCTATAGCTTTTGTATTCAAGTATAGTATAGCATCTGTACCCCTGGGTGGTAGTTGCAAAATTATGACAGGAAGAGGCGTTATCCTAGTCAAGCATATTCGCATGAGGTGGCGCATCACCTTGGGAGGTAGGGAGTTGCGCGCCAACTTACTCGTAATGCCACTACCGAGTTTCAACATCGTACTCGGTATGGATTGGTTGAGTAAGAATTTTGCCAGTATATACTGCCATCGAGGATGTGTCGTATTTAGTCCTCCCGGGGAGCCGGCATTCGAATTCGCCAGAGGGGCGACAACAGCAGAGTGAAGGTTTTTGCGGAGCTATAATTCAGGAGGGGGAGGCACCGCATCCCATCATCACGGAGTTTATGGATGTTTTTACGAAGGACTTGCCAGGATTTCCGCCAGACAAAGACATCGAGTTTGCCATTGATCTGGTGCCAGGCGTAGTGCCAACAGCGTAATCGTTGTACCGAATCAACAACAAGGAGGCTGAAGAATTGAAGAAGCAGATCGACGAATTGCTAGAGAAGGGGTTCATCAAAGAGAGTTCGTCACCATGGGGATCCCCTGTCCTCTTTGTGTCGAAAAAAGATGGTACGGAGTGAATATGCATCGACTACCGAACCTTGAATAATCACACTATCAAGAACAAGTATCCGCTGCCAAGGATAGACAATCTCTTCGATCAGTTGAGTGGCGTACGGGTATTCTCAAAGATAGATTTGAGGTCGGGGTACCATCAGCTGAAGGTGAAGAAAGAAGATATACCGAAGACTGCCTTCCGGACCAAGTACAGACAATACGAGTTTATGGTAATGCCCTTTCGGGTTGACTAATGCCCCGACAGTCTTCATGAACTTGATGAACAAGGTATTCCATCCATACCTTGACAAGTTCGTAGTGCTGTTTATCGATGACATACTCATTTATTCAAAAACATCGGAGGAGCACGAGAAACATCTAAAGATCGTGCTAGAGACCCTCAGGAAGGAGAAGCTCTCTGGAAAACTCTCGAAATGAGAGTTCTCTTGAACAAGGTGGAGTTTTTTGGTCATGTAGTGACTGACGGTGGTATATCCGTCGACCCAAAGAAGGTTATAGCTATGGAAGCATGGACTACTTCGACGATGGTGGCAGAGATACGAAGCTTCTTAGGATTAGCAGGGTATTATCGGAAGTTCGTACAAAACTTTGCTCGGATTGCAGAGCCGCTCACTAGGCTCACTTGAAAGGATATAGATTTCGTGTGGACAGAGGAATGCCAGGCTGTGTTCGATGAATTGAAGAAGAGACTGACGACAGCCCCTATCTTAGCCTTGCCTTCAGGATCGGGAGGTTTCACCATTTATAGTGATACCTCGGGCAAGGGACTGGGTTGTGTCCTAGAGCAGAACAAGAGGGTGATAGCCTATGTGTCTCGACAGTTGAGATCGCATGAGAAGAACTATCCCGCTCACAACCTAGAGTTGGCAGCCGTGATCTTCGTCTTGAAGCTGTGGAGACATTATTTGTATGGAGAGCGAGTGAAAATCTTCACTGACCATAAAAGCTTAAAGTACGTCCTCACACAAAAGGAGTTGAACATAAGGCAGCACAGATGGCTTGAGCTGATGAGTGACTATGATATTTCTCTACAGTATCATCCGAGAAAAGCTAACGTTGTTGCGGATGCTTTGAGCAGGTATCCCGTAGCAATGTGCTTAACTCGAGACCGTCACTTATTAGCAGATTTGGAGAGTTTGGGCATCGAGATCGTCATTCCAGGAGCCGAGATGCAGATGATGGGCATACAGATTCAGTCAGGACTGATGGACAGGATTCGGGAGGAACAGCACCAGGATGAGCAGCTAAAGACATCATAGCACAAGCAGGAGCTAGCTTTCTTGATGATTTCACTATTGTAGAGGATGGTTCGTTGAGGCACGGGACGAGGCTTTGTGTACCTAGTGTAGAGCTTAGAGAAGAAGTTATGCAGGAGGCACACCGTTCCCAGTATTTCTGACATCCAGGAGCCAATAAGATGTACAAGGATCTGCGCAACCACGTGTGGTGGTATGGTATGAAACGAGAAGTGGCCCGTTTCATTTCTAGGTGCCTCGTATGCCAGCAGGTTAAAGCCGAGAGGCAGAGACCAGAAGGATTGTTGCAGCCGCTACCGATACCTGAGTGGAAGTGGGAACACATCACTATGGTTTTGTTTCCGGCCTTCCACGGTCATCGGGCGGGAAGGATGCGATTTGGGTCATCGTTGACAGGTTGACCAAATCGGCCTACTTTATACCTTTTAAAGTGGGGTTATCTACAGAAAAGTTAGCGGAGCTTTATATGAAGCATATAGTCCGGTTGTACGGGGTTCCAGTGAGTATCGTGTCAGACCGCGACAGCAGGTTCAAGTCCCACTTTTGGAGGAGCCTACAGGCCAGCTTGGGCACAATGCTCAAGTTCAGCACTGCCTATCATCCACAAACAGATAGACAGTCAGAGCGGACCATTCAGACGCTCAAGGATATGTTGCTGACGTGCGTGCTAGATTTTGGCATCTTATGGGAGGACCACCTTCATTTTGTGGAGTTCTCCTACAACAACAACTACCAAGCTAGTTTCGAGATGTCCCCTTTCGAGGTATTGTATGGCCAGAGATGTCGTACCCCGCTGTCTTAGGACGATGTGGGAGAGCATGCACTGTTGGGACTGGAGATGGCAGTAGATGCTGCAGAGAAAGTCAAGATGATTAGAGAGCGGCTTCACGTGGCTCCGGACAGGCAGAAGAACTGGTCGACAGTCACCGTAGACCATTGGAGTTCGAGGTATGGAGTCCCCTTAGTATAAACTATGTGTTAATCATAGATTCGTGATAAACTTTTGTGCTTCTAGGTTGAAGACTTGGTGTTTTTGAAAATTTCTCCGACACGTGGCACTATTCATTTCGATAAAGGCGGTAAACTCAACCTACGTTTCATTGGGCCGTTCGGTATTCTTGAGAAGATCGGTGCAGTAGCAAGCATTACCGCCTGTACTGGAGGGAGTGCACAATATGTTTCACGTATCTCAGCTGAAGCGATATATGGCGGGCCCCAGTCATGTCCTAGACCATTTGGAGATTGAGGTGGACCGAGTTTCAGTTATCAGGAGCAGCCCGTAGAGATACTAGACCGCAGAGAGAAGGTGCTGAGGAATCAAGTGATTCTCTTGGTTCGCATCGCATGGAGACACCACTCCCCGGGTGAGTCCACATGGGAGAGAAGACGAGTTGCGCGAGCGTTACCCATACCTCTTTGAGGACTGAGGTACGTATCTACACTGCCTTTCAGCTGAATTTCGAGGACGAAATTAATCTAAGGGGGTAGACTTGTAAACCCCTTGATCAATTTCCATTTTGTTAAATCTTTTTGATTTTATTTATTTAAAAATTATTCTTATGGAACACTTAGTTGTTAATTCAATAGAGGAGAATTCGAAAATGGTGTTAAGTCGGGGACCTAAGTGCAAAAATCTGAGTTTTAAATAGTGCTGTCTAGATTCTAATCAATGGGATTGGACCAAATTCAAAATTTCGGTTAGCTCATACCAACTGAATACTAGTTGCCGAGAAATGGATCTCTCATAATCAAATTCAAATCAGGATTCCCCTCTATCCTTTATGACCGGATTTCCAACTATATATAGATGGAGTTCGATCAAAGTGGAAACCCTAGAAATATTGTATCCACCTGGTCGAACAAATCTCGGATACTTCGTGGAAGAGGAGGTTCGAGTTCTTCAACCAGGTAATCCTGTGCACTCACCTTTTCCTGCCAAAATCATGAACCTAGCAGTCATCTTCCATCTTGTAGGTGTTTGACATAACTCCTAGAAGAACCAGATGATATAATATTGGTGTACGAATATGATGGGGAAGGGGATGCCACTGATACCCCTAGCTATATATGTTAGTCCCCTGTATGGGGTAGGGATCAAGGAAGAACCATGCAAGATACACCATGTAATCATCTGCCAATAACCATGTACCGTTAGAGCATTGATTGAATCTATAAAACCAAATAGAGAGTATCCACAAAGTTATAAGAGGGTTCAGGATAGCTGGGCATGGGAGAATATCTACCTTAGTATCCTGTATCCGCCTGGGAACAGGGGATGCCACAAATCATACAAGCATAGGTGCAACAGTGAGCTAGGTCCTACCTAGTGATAGGTTGACAGCTTCAAGGGGTAGTCCTTAGAGGAGATTACCTAAGGGTACTCCTTCGAGATCTAGACTAAATCTGGGTTTGAGTATAGATATGGTACTCCTATAGTACTAGGAGGGGATACACTAGGCCTGACACTACCAAAGCACCAGATAGGCATAGATGGGTCCCTAGGAAATGTCAAGTGACTGTCCTTATTAACTGAAGGATGTAGACTTGTTTATGAAAGCAGCTACCTAAGTGTGGGAAGGCTGTACCATAAAGAACATGAAGAACTAGGAAGCCTTCCCTAGGGGGTCAGTTGATGCAGACTAAGGGTATCCCTCGTAGGCACAGGGAAGTTCAGGAATTCATAGCAGTGACAGGGGTGGAGGAAACTGAGTACCAATAGTATGTAGGTTACTGATTTTCTGAAGTCAGTTATCTGAGGATCACCAAAGTATTGAGAATCGATTTAATTACTATCAGTAGTGAATGGTAGAAAAATGGTATTCCTATTCAATAATGATACACAAATTGAGCTGTGTTTCTCTAACTTGGTTCAATTAGTGAAGGGTGGTTAGCATGGAAGCAGGGGATCTTGAAAATCCCCTACTTGCCAAGGAGATCCAGTGTGTCTGAGCACATCAGCTAGCCTATAACCAAGTAAGGACCAATCCTGAATGCTCATCCACACCTTACCCCAACAACCAATATCCTGATCAAATGTATCAGGCTTCTTACTAAATGGACAGGCAAACCAACAGGAGAAAAGGGAGGGCTATAACAAGTATATTGTACAGGAAAACCTATCCCTTCCTCACATGGAGAACATCCCAGTAGGAGCCTAGGATAAACATCAACATAAATATCCTGAATCTCTAGGAAACTGTCTTGGGGGTTAGCAGGGGATTCAACCCTATGCTTGTCATAGGTACCTTAGAGTGTCACAGGTTGTCCCCAGGATATTATGTAGTGGCCAAGATTGCGGTCAGGATAATACTTAGGCTTTTGGGCATGTAGGCAGGTTCTAGGGTGACTTGTAATCTCAGGTTGTAACAGGAAGTTCTGACAGGTACACGGCTAAGAGATGGTTCACATATCAAATCAAGCACTGCTATGGGCAACACTTTGATATCAGAGGTGTTCCTATTCCCAAGACTCTGTGAATATACCAAGTAGGATAGCTAAGGGTATCAGGACAGTTGTCTA